>JACXIK010000044.1:154440-434497 GCA_014737385.1 Bombus superbus | reverse complement strand
TTTTTTTTTTTTTTTTTTTTTTTTTTTTTTTTTTTTTTTTTTTTTTTTTTTTTTTTTTAAGATTTCAATCGTAATTTTACTTTATCTTCGCTTCGTTTCCTACTGGTTTCCACCACCTATACGTCCAACAACGATTGCTGTAACACTCAAACACCGATTCGACGTAAAAGACGCCTAGGGGATTTAAATATCGATTCGCAGAGCATCGTCGCCCCCACGCTGCGAGTCGCCGAGCTTGCTTTTCGTAAGAGGGAGCAACAACGACCATCGTGGTGCAACGTCTGGTTTAATCAATTCGGATTGCATCCGATTACAAAAACTCGCTTTTAGATATCCGATTCCACTGAATCGTATCGTTCTCCTTTTTCGCAACTCGGAGCGCAACATTCTGTATAAGCGGGTATCGAGCGAACGTAAATAACAAGATAACCGCTGATGCTCTTCGTCCTTTGTAAAAAAATCTCCATCTTTCGCGACGTTACAACAACGGTTGTTGCGATCGTCCTCGTCGACGAAGAAAACGTGGCGATACGATTACAATCGTAGGTGAAAGTATCGCCAATTTACACGTAGATAAATAGACGAGCGTACGTACCTGCGTAGGAAATTATCGGCAATGCTTCATAGGTCGGTGGCGATGATTTATAACGGCAATCCTGACAACTGCCGTTTCTCTTTTCCTCCGAGTTTATTTGCTTCGTGATTTATTACCTATTTATTACCTATTTATTACCTATTTATTGCCTGTACCGGCGAGTACTACACCGAAAATTATTACGCATCGTATTACGCATCGTATTACGCATCGTATTACGCAGCTAATTTACAAATATAAGATATTATCGCGTCTAACAGTTTTCTTCCGTTTTCTTTCTTTGTCGTGTTATCCGACTGAACGAATCTCGGATACGATTCGGATACGATTCGGCTACGACGAAACGCGATATTGCGCCGACCGACTAATCCGACGCTCGACAAATATAAGGAACGCTGGAAGAGGAAACGCAGACAGCGACGAATCCTTTAGCCGAGAACGAACTTTCATACGTCACGGGCGAACGTTATTTGTCGAACGAAAAACTCGCGAACGCGAATATTAAAAATTACCATCCTACGGTTGCCGAAGAAAACGCGTTCGCGCGCGGTGATTCGAACGTGCCTTTTCTAGTCCGCGATTGCATCACGCTGTATAACGCGTTTCTGTAACTCGGGACATATTTCGTTGGACGATGACGGTTATACGTCGGAATATAAATCGAGATTACAACGACGATTGGGAAACTGTAATCGCGTTAACGAATCGGACGCGAGCGATCGTTAGCTCGGAGAAGCGGTAGATCGATGAAACGCGGTCGTAACATCGGCGTTGCCGACGATTGCCTCGCGTTACGCGCACGAGATGCCGATCCAACTTTCCGTCTGCCATCTACTTTCCTAACGATGCTCGACGTATTATCGCCCAAACCGAGCTCGTTATGCGCGTCGCTGAATAATTTATCTGGAAACGTACGACGAAACGACAACGCCGAAGACGTTTACGCTCCACCTTGCCGAAACACGTCGATATCGAATTCTCCGTGTAGATTACGATTTTATAAAATCCAAATGCTTCGAACCTTGGAAATTGCCCGCTCGCCCGAGTCTTATCCGTTATCTGCGAACGTCGGCCGCGATACGCGATCGTTACGGAAGCGAAACGAGTAGTTGGGAGAATCGAAACGTCCAAATAGAAAACGAAGCGCGCGCTTAAAAACGCGCGTTGCACGAAGTTTCCCGGGACGACCGATAAGGCGCGCGATATCGCCGGAAACGAAGCACGGCCAGGCACTTCCCGTGTACGTTCGGACGAACCTCCGTCGAGGGCAGATAACAGACAGAACCGTCGCGCTTACGAGCTCGTTCGACCGATTTTTCTCGGTTCCTTGCAAGCGCCGTAGTAGCGTTTTCGAGTATCGCGAGACCAACCGGCGCGTACGAAATTCTCGTACGCGTACGTCTGGAAATTCGTCTTTTCGCGCGTCTTTGGGAAAGGTTTCGCCGCATTTTTTTCGCTTTTTTCTACGGTTACAGCGGTCGAAAGATAAAGAAAGAACTCTGTTTTGACATTTACGCAACGATATATAGCATTTGCGCGATAGTTTCGCTCGATAAAGCTGTTTGGAAACGTTCTATGAAATTTCGAAACGGAAACTTTGATCCTGAAGATTAAAAAGATCTCGGGAGTTCGCTCTTCGCTTATTCCGTTTGTTTCCTCCGATGACGAGATCGAAATGTTAATTTTCTGAACGCTTGCACGAGCATTGGCGGAGAAACGATAGAAAGATAGAGATACCAGCGAGTATAGTAAAATATGCGCGTAACTTTCTAATTTACCTACGACACGATGGACGAATTTTTCCAACAAGCCGATACGTGCAACGCCTTCGAAGCGAAACATGGTCACGACGGAAGTCGGCGTATCCTCGACCGCCGTCGCCGTGTCTTAATCGAGCGAACGTGACCGTTTTCGAGTCCATGGCTCGCGCAGACTCGTCTCGAGGCTGTAAAGCAACCTCGACGGTTTAGGGGTCACACGAGCAAGTACTTTTATCGCGATTACTCGTTGAATATCGATCAAGACCCGGAGTCCTCGATCGCCTTCCTTCCATTTGGTTAACGGTTGGGCGACGTTCGATGGTTAGACCGTTTCGATCGACGAAACTACGAACTGGTCGTCGAACGCACAGGACCGAAAGCAAGCGTTTAGTTCTAGGAAGATGCAACGTTTCCGGATTCAACGTTTCACGGAAACTCGATCGAGCAATTGAAAGAGAAAGACGGACATTTTCTTTTTTCTTTTTTCCCTTTTTACTTTATTCTACGTTTCACGATTTGTCCAACGGGACGTTTGGTAAATTCGTATATCTTTGTTGCGAAACAGCACGTGGATGGTTATCCCCGGCGGAATACCGTCTTCCAGATCGTCTATTTTATTTCTTTAGCGAGAGAGAGGTCGTTCGTGGAATGCCTCTTTCTCGGTCTTCTTTCTGCGCGAGTTTTGCTCGGTTGGTTTCGGTGCGTTGCCGATTCCTTCCTTGTATTTTCTTGCGTGTCTACCACCGAATTTCTTGCCGAACCATTGCTATTAGAGTAGAAATTGGACGGAGTCGTTCGAAATACGATATCACGAATGTAGAAGGAACGTCGAAGGAAACGTTCAGCGTACGCGCGTTCGTGCGTACGACGTGTTCGTGTTGGAGTATGCGTAGGGTGGCGCGTCGTTGAATCAGCCTCGACGGACATCGTTCGTTGGCACGTATTTCGCGTTAGCAAAGCGTACACGGCGTTCGATTTAAAAAGAGCTTCGTTTCAAAATCTTCCTCGTCGTTCTAAATAGTTGCGAAAACATTTCGCGACTTTCGTAGCGATTTATCTTGTATCTTCGGTTCCTTGTTACGCCATAACCGCATAGGAATAGCCTATTCCTATCGGGATCCTTTACGAAATTTTTCAATCGAGACGAACGGCGCGTGTACATCTTGCCCGCGATTATGCCGCGGCCAAGGCAAACTACCGTACGCGAATAAACGTAATAAGTTTCGTATCGTTGTTAGTAGGAATTTGTTGCGCGAGAGCCGATTGATTACACGGCGTCGATCGTCGCGGATCAAAGTTAAACCGCGTAAACCGCGTAAACCGCGTAAACCGCGTAAACCCCGTTCTCGACGTTCTTCGCGGTGCTTGTTATTTTTTGTATTTATATTTTGTAAAAAATCACTTTGTCGAGCAAAGACGGAAAAGGCGCAAAATTAAACGGAAAATATATCAGGTTGTGCCGAAAGTTTCTTTCCTTTTTGTAAGCAGATAACAGATGCGCAACCTCTTTTCGTTCGATGTTATTTTATTCGGTCGTGTACGATCCATTTTCTTCCATTTCCATCAGTACGATCGTACGCGATTCGAGAAAAATAACGCGAAACAGAGAACGCGGTGCGTCCGTTATTTCACGCGGTCTCTCTTTTTCTCGAAACAAACTCTCTCGACGAAAGATCGCGCGTTCGTCAACGGCGTACAACGTTGCAAACGTAGTTGCAAAACCAATATCGCGATTCGTTATCGGTCGACAGC
The DNA here is from genome assembly GCA_014737385.1 of Bombus superbus. NCBI lineage: Eukaryota > Metazoa > Arthropoda > Insecta > Hymenoptera > Apidae > Bombus > Bombus superbus. The sequence continues at coordinate 430,390 of JACXIK010000044.1, read as the reverse complement.
GAAGGAGATAGTTGTTGCACGATTCCAACGAAAAATGCGATCGCTCGATCCATCGTGGACGTTGCCTCACGGCGATACGCGGTGGACGTTCCAAAGAGAAAAAAAAAACCGTGCCTGATAAGCCGATAAGTTTATGTTTTCTGACAGGGACAAAGGAAGATACGCGGCCGAGTAAACGAAAATCTTTTCTATTCCTTATCTCTTCGTCCTTCAAAAATTCATCCACGTCGAAAAGACGAGAAAGATCGAGGTGTCGCGACCTTGCCACCGAGTCGACGAGCACGTAACCACGCGACGACCATCACGATCGATTTTGCTCCAACGCGTTATTATACCTCGCACCGGCGTTTCATGCGCATCGCTGCTTCAAAGCGTCAGTTTGTTCGATTTATTCGGCTCGTTCGATTTGTTCCTGCTTGTTCTGCTTGTTCTGCTTGTTCTGCTTGTTCTGCTTGTTCGGCTTATTCGGCATTGGTGGCTAAAAGGGGGTCAATGATTCTTCCAAGATTATTCGTAATCTCCGCGTCACTCTACGTACGAATTATTTCTGGAACGTAACAAGATAGACGTTCGTTGCTCGATCCTTGATTAATTTCATTATCGGTTACGTCGGAATGAACTTTATTCTTTCTTCCAATCGCTCTACATATCGCAACGCTGTTCCGCCAAAGAAGCAACGAATGGAAGGATCGTAACTCGCCGAACGTTCGCCAATCTTTAACGAAAGAACGACGACGGATTTGCGACGAGATTTTCCAAGCAAAGCGTAGCACCGCTTTGCCACGCTGTATCATTTTCGATCGATTTGCCATGGTTTTGTCCGTCGAGCGCGCATACGTACATCTGTTTTTAGCGCGATACGCGCGTGGCGAAACAACGTTCGGCTGTACAAAGATGGCTGTGTTTATCTTTTCCGTATACTCGTTTGTCCGCTTTCGTCGGACGAGAAGAAATCGGTATTACCTACTTAGCGCCAATACCCGTCAAGACGTTGCGAACGCGCGGACAGCTTTCGGAAATCCGATCGACGCGAAGATCGAAGAGAGGCTTCGTAGGCGGCAGCGCGAGGAAGCACGGATCTCGAAACCTCGCCAACGACCTCGCTCCAGCTGGATCGCGACGGTCGACAATGGCAGGCGAGACCGTTCGCCGTGACATTCGCGCGCTCGAAAGCGGCCACGCTCGGGCCTTGCCTTGCTTTGAACTTTTACACACGGCGACGCGTGTTTCGCGATACCTTTTAAACCAGGTCCTGTACGAGTAAACTGCAAGCTACGGTACATTTTTTTCGTCCCTTGAATCCGACGCTCGAACGCTCTTCGTACCTAGCGACAATATCGGAACTACCGTTTTAACACGTCGAAACACGCTCTGTTCTCTTGTACCGAGTAAGTCGTCTACCGGAGTTCTCGCGTTATCCATTATAAACGTATTACGCGCGGAGACAGCCGAAACGCGAATTTCATCTCTCTGTCCCTCCGCAGCCGTTGCGTTGCGTTGCGTTGCGTTGCGTTGCGTTACGTGACAAAGGCGACGGACGAAACGTTCCGACGAATCGCGTATCGCGTCGTTCACACGGCAGATACAGTATCGCTATCGCTGTTCGTTCCGTTCGGGATACATCGGACGGCAACGTAGCGCACTCGCTAGACTCGACGTTCCATATTTCGTAATTAAGAATTATTGAGAACGTTATATAATTATGCTATCGATAGGATCGCGCTTTCGAAACGGATACGATCTGTCCGGATGCTCGTAACGGAAACCGAAAGCCCTTTTCGCGGATCGATCGACTGCGCGCGCGCGCGGTAGCGTGCGCTTCGCCGACCCTTTAGTACGATTAAAAGTCAGCCGACGAATGGCAATGTCGTTTATCGTCTTAAACGGAGCTAGTTTAAAACGAGTTTTTTTCCGTAACTCTGAGTCAACCGTGATAAGTTTCGATAGTAGCGGTAGTTATCGTCTTAAGTAAAATTAGAATTTTGGTTCGTTTTGGTTCGTAATTGCGTACGTACGCGCGTGTATGGATCGAGATCGCGGGTTTTACGAGAGAAAATCTTTCTCTTATGCGTACCTATGCGCGTCTTAATATCGCCGCGTAACTCGCGATTACGCCATATTCGTCCAACACCGTCCCACCTAGCGATTTTGGCGATATTTTTCAACTCGATCTTTAACGCGATTCTTCTCGCCTGTGTTTCTTCGCGTACGGTGGTTGGCTGTCGTATAATTACGACGCGATGTTGCGCGAAGAACAAATCGCTCTTACAGTTGAAAAGCAGATACCTATGTATCCGTCTAATTCTGCGCGTGTTTTTAATGCCTACCGCGATACGTAACTTTGTTTCGTCTCTTTAAACGAATCCAAAGACCATCGATTACCCGAGACCGCGCGTTTCTCGCATAAGATCGTGTACTTTCTCTCGTATTGGCCACGTCTCGCGTATCAGCGTCGTATCGGTGTCGAATCCGTGTCGAATCTGCGTCGCTTTGACCTTTAGTCCAATTCCATCGTAACAATACTACCGTCGGAACGACCGATAAATTTCGAATCGATACCGTTTAATATTATTACAACGACGTCGCGATAAAGGTTTCGTTATCAAAATTAGAAGATCGAAACGCGCGACGCTGCTTATCGAAGCATGTTTCCGTAATTTTAACGTTACTCGACGCGAGTCGACGAACATACGAGAGAATCGGAAATTCGATTTCGTAAATCGAATAAATTAATAAATAATTTAAGGCAATAGCGGATAACGATTTTTACGGTCGACGTTTCTTTGCGTCAAATCCGAGATAAGAAGCGCCGTAAGTGTTGGTAACGCCGTAACAAACCAGCGCTTGTTTGCTCGCACGCGCACATCGAGACGTAGCGACACAACAAATCTCTGTTCCGCGGATGGAGATCGATGAAAAAGTATTCGCTGTGGGGAAGCTGCATTGCGCAAAATGTACCTACGTTCGGGAACCGTTCCCTTCCAAAAGTATATAGAAGTATATAGAAGTATATAGAAGTATATGGAAGTGTATCGAAGTATATAAAAAGTACACAAGTATATAGTATATAGAAAAGTATATAGAAGAATATTCCTTCTCGGGGACTCGCTAGAAAAACCCTTCGACGTTTCTTCTCGAGAAACACGATGGCGTAAGAGTAAAGTTTAGATGGTCCGTTCGGTTCGCGCATTCGGAATTGGCCAATTTCCCGTCCAACGCGAAACCAGAGACACAGGAATACCGTAGCGACGCGCGACCAGTTCGATCGTCTTCCAGACTTCGATGCGAAGCGTCTCTCCCCTTTTAATTTCAAATACCTCGCCAATTGTCGTCGATTCTTTTATCGTCGCGGCTCGTGGTACCTTCTGGCGCGGAACGTCTCGAAGAATCGATACGCGTAGAAATGTCCACGACGCGTCCTCCTGCGACGAGGCTCTAATCGCATCGAATTACGTCTTCCCTCGAAATCGTCCAACCTTCGTCCGACAGATTTTTCGTTAAGATCAAAGTGGTTGCTACGCGTACATTCTTTTCCATATACTTTTCACCCTGACAGACAGAAAATATAAACGGCCGCCACACAGGCGTGGGTATGGCTCGTCATAGCCGAAATAAATTTTTACCACCGTGTACGTGTACACGACGTATGGCAAATTTCGGGCGGTAGGTCTCCGAGTCGATCGTACAACGTAAACTGGCAAATTAATCCTACAATATGCAACTATGTATCCGGATCTCGGCGTCGTTTGTTCGATTATCGCAGCAGTCGACGAAACGCGCGAGCTTTTTAATCGCAACTGCTATACTTGTAGTACGATCGTCGGACAAAAAAGAGGGGGAGCGAGAAATGGCAATAATACGACGGTTCGGAAAGTCGGAACTTCGCTTTCGGCTTAATCAACGGGTGGATAAGAGGCGAACGATCGTTTCATCGATCGAGCGTTATACCAGCGAGCGAGATCGTTGGCCGTTACTCGGTAAAGCTCGAGGAACGCGAGCTCACGAGCAGCCTTTTAATACGCGATCGATAAGGGCCCGAGTTCCAAGAACGATTATTATTGTTCCGATGCTTCTTATTTCGTTCGGAGATAAGAAGAATCGCCGCGTATTCGTCTTACGAAAGAATTCGATTGGACGATCCGTTGCGAAACGATCCGCCCGATATAACGCGCTATTACACCGCGGAACCAGAAGTTTCGGAAATCCAGCTACCAACGCGACTTTTTATTCCGGAGTATTTCGTCACGAGTACGCGGCAATAACCCGCTTCCGTCGAGCAAAGGATAGACAAAGAGGAGAAACGGCAATTTCTTTTTTTCTTTCTTCTTTTAATTATTTCAATTATTTACGAGTAATTAAAAAACGATTTGTCCAACGGGACATTTGCTAAATTTCGTATAACTTTGTTGCGAAATAACACGTGGTTGATTACCCCCAACGGGACACCATCTTCCAGTTTGTCCGTTCTATTTCTTTAGCGAGGTTGGTGGGATGCTTTTTTTCCTAGTCTTCTTTCTACGCGAGTTTTGCTCGTTTCGCTGCCTTGCCGTTCTTTCCTCGTATTTTCGATTCTTCCCTCGACCATTTTTGGGTCTTTGCGTATATCCTCGTTTCCGACCTACCACGGGGCGTTGACTGTCGTTCCGAGTGTTTTTGCTTCCAACGACTCTAGTTCACTCGCGCGGCTCGTTGCTGCCGTCAGTGATATTCTTCGCGCGTCCAAATTGGTTTTATTATCGTTTTCCAAATTTTTAGTTCATTCTCTACGCCGAGTTTAGACGTTTCGTCTATAGTCGATTCGATAACGTAAGTTGCGAGTCCAAGCGGACATTATCCGTTTGTCTCGCGGCCATTTTTCTATTTTTGCGACACGCTCTTGCGGTAACGCGGCTGCTGTTTCCGGATCAACGTGGCCCGTGTATAGTGTGCGAACTAACCGCGAGAATCTTTCTCTCAGTCGCTAAAAACGTCATCGCGATAGCGAGCAACGCGCCTTTTCTAGCAAAGCGTCGGTTTAAAAAATCGAACCGTTTAAACGGTTGAGCATCGTCTCGCGTCACGTTCCGATACCTCACAGCGTCGATGAAACAGATACGAAGAGTATCGGATTGACTGAAGCGTTGTGTTTCGTTTTCGCTGCCATGGCGGACAACGCGTCAATAGTCGCGTTCTTGCCGAAACGCATCCGTTCGAGTGGTAAATTCGCGCAACATACGCGCACTCGACAAGCGGATACGAGCGTCTCGTATTCCTGACACGAATAAGTGGTACGAATTTGCGTATCCGGAATGGATACGGTGATTCGCGAGATACACCGCGAAACAGCCTACGCATCCTGCAACGTGGAGGAATACCGGTCTAAAGTCCGGGACGGGGAGTAGACGAAAAATTCAGGAACCGGTTCGCCGGCATTTTCGCTCGTGTCCAGGGCACGTTCGCGAAAGGATAAATAGTCAAAGGGAGAAGCCAGCAGGAAAAGGAAGAAAGTATAGGAGCGGATAAAACGCGGCGGCTGTTTCTCCAGCGATGGGAACGAGACGCTTCGAATCGTCCTGCGAATCTCCGATTCCGCGAACAACGCGGTTGCGAACGAAGGACGACCGGACGTTTATCGTCTGACAAAATCTATACCACGTCGAGTCGTCTTAACGACGAGAAAGATCGATCGAGCCGAGTTCCGGCGAATTTCGTCGCTGTTACGTTTCCGTTGATAACGGAGTCGTACGGAGGTCGGGCTCCGATTCGCGCAGCTTTCGATTTTGAAGAAGACGAAAGAATCGTCGTCGGTTGCGTGGAAGCGTACTAATAGATCGGGCTACGACGTAAAACACGAGCATCCACGCAAAGACCTAAAAGTACCGACGGTCAAGGAAGAAATCGGTAGATACGCGAGAGAATATTGTAGGAGGGAAGAACGGCGGCGACACAGCTGGCTGCCGAAACGAGGAAAGCTCATATGGAAAGAAGGCTGAGAACAAAAGCATCCCACCGACCTCGCTAAAGAAATAAAACGGACAATCTGGAAGATGGTAACCGTCCACGTGTTGACCATCCAAGATATACAAACGTAGCAAACGTCCCGTTGGACGAATTGTAAAACGCGGAATAAACGAAATAAAATAGACTAAATAAAGCGAATAAAATAAAAAGAGAAGAAAGAGAAGAAAGAGAAGAAAGAGAAAAAAGAGAAAAAACGATATAAAACGATGGTTCCGCGTCGGTGCCGATCCCTAGCGAGTTTCGGTCGAAGGAGAGGGACGCAACTTGGAGGCGAAGGCCTCGAGACGGACGAGAACGGGGACGAAGGAACTTGGGCAAGGATACGCCGATCGTCCCGCGCGTAAGCGGCGCTCACGAACGACGGAAAGGCGGAACCGAGATAACAGCGGCAGATAGCCTCCGGTTCGTCCCGCGACGAACAACATCCGTGACTTCCAGTTGTCGATCCCGGAACCGCTCCGCGCTCCTATACGTTCTCTCCTTGCGCGATCTACGGCCTTTTCGAACCGCGGACACCTCTGCTTTTTTCCCCTCTGCTCGTAATTCGCATCTCATAATTCGCAGCTCGCCTTTCGCCGATACCTCGCGGAACGTTGCGAAACCTTTCGCCGTACCCCGCGGAACGTTGCGAAACCTTTCGCCGATACCTCGCGGAACGTTGCGAAACCTTTCGCCAAATCCGTTACGCTATATCGACGTTTGGCGGTTGTCCGTGGTTACGGCGCAATCGATGCGTCGGACGTCAATAAGCGGACCGCTTTCGTCGTTCTCGAAAGACTCGAGCCTCGTTCGGATCGACCGAGTCGTTCCAACGCAAGCAGCATGGAAATCAGGAGCAAACAGCTAGAAATCCCCCCGTTCGTCCACCTGTTTGCCGACATTTCGCAATCCCTTTGCCAGCTGCTCGTTTTAACGAGCGTGGCTTGTAAAGGATCCCCAACCCCGACGGACACGCCGATGTCCGGCCAGATAGGTTTCCCTGCGGCGTGCATAAGCCAAGGTTGAGCAAGCGAGAGACAGAGAGAGAGAGAGAGAGAGAGAGAGAGAGACAGAGAGAGAGAGAGAGAGAGAGAGAGAGAGAGAGAGAGAGAGAGAGAGTAGAACGCGATAGACAGGGTCAGGTCGTTCTCTACCGCCAAAATAAACGCAAAAAGTTGATACGAGTGCGCGTTTCTTATTATTTTTATCGCAGGGATCTCGATAATCCGACTGGAGCCGTCTCATAGCGATACGACGAAACACGTGAAAAAGTCGTATCTTTCTCACTCTGGTGATCGAGTACCGGTCGAACAGCGTTAACGCGGCGACCATTCGTCGTTAAGGGACGTAGAACCAGGCATAAAAGTATGAAAACTCCGATCAAACGGGCACCATACACACACACACACACACACACACACACACACACACACACACACACACACACACACACACACACACACACACACACACACGTATATAGAATTTCAACGTATAGACAGAATATTCTTTTCAACGCGCACGAACGTGCCCGGTAACTGCGGACAGCCCTTCGTTTCCTGGCGCATCGCGGATACGAGCAACTTTTTACGCGAGGATCGCGCGTTACGAGAAGGGTACGCTTCCTTGACAAATTACCTCGCAAATTACCTTTACGGAGGTAAATTTAGACGGAACTGTATACCTTTCTTCGCGCGATTCGATGGTACTTCCCAAGAAGAACTCGTTAAACGTCCGCGCATACCATCGGCTTCGACTCGCTATCTTTATCCGGAAATCTAGCGATCCTTTTGATCACGGAGAAACATTGTCGGCGGTGTTGTCACCGACTCGAGTGCCACGTGTTGAACGACGCCTCTCGAAACAGATACGAACGGTCTGTGTCAGCGACTTATTGTTGCAGTTACTTATCTTCCCCTTCTCCTTCCTCCGTCGAAACTAATAAATGTCAATAGGTATCTCTTTCAAGAGGCTACGTTCGACGCGTGACACTCGAGGCGCGGAAAGATCGTCAACCGTTGGCGAAACGTGGGAACTCTTTGCCTCGCGCGCGTTGAACGTATCGGCGTGTAGGTGTAACAGCGTGTACAGCGACGTATCGTTAAACGTTAAATAATCGTAAAAATTGCTCGACGAAATCAATTTACACGACGAAGCGTTTTAGCGGATAAAATTATCGACGATCCAAGACGCGTTGTTGCATCGCGCGATCACGAAAGTTTTTAGAACGTAAACTCGTTTGTCGCAATTTCGTTGACCGAGCGCTTTAACTTGTTTCTTTCTCGCGCACACGCGTGCATCTCCGTTTCTATCGTTAATTTTACCGATACCACTACTCGTTACACGACTAAAGACCATCGCGATCCATAAGTTTGCGGTACAAACCGATCTTTCGTAACTCCGACGATTTTTGTAAAACAATATCGTTCGACGCTACGCGTTGTTACCTTCGACCTCGCTCCGCCCTACCGGAAAACGTTCTGCTGCACAGAAATCGTGCATCGTGAAAGCACCGTGAAAACCGAACCCTAAAGATCCGTCCCTAAAAATTTTCTCCGCGTTGTTCGCGTACGTTCGGAACGGATAGATTCTCGGGATTCGTAGCGAGGCCGAAAATAATATGCCACGTGCGAGCGATGCGTCTTCCCTGGTCGCTCGTCGCATCGCTCGTCGCATCGCTCGCACGCGTTTCCACGGGGTTGCGGTTAAGCGAAACGAGTCCGGATCCCCTGTTCGCTTTTCTCCTTCCTCGGCATCCCCTTCCTCGTCCGGTTTCCTCCAGCCAGCTGCTCGCACGTGCAACGGAAAATACGGACCAGAACCGGGCAGGAAGGATGCGCGTATCCTTTCGAAAATCCGTTTCACGAGAAACGTTCCCTTTTATCAGCTTGGTATTACCCTATCGTCCCTGGTTTCCCTGTTATCCAAAAAAAAAAAAGAAAACAAAGAAAAAAGAAACAAAAAAGAAAAAAAGAGAGAAGAAAATGGTAAGACAAAGAATTACGAAGAATCGCGTTACAAGCAATTTCCGGCCGAAAAGTCCCCCTTTCTCAAGGCCCGTATCGAGAAGCGTCGTTGAAAAATTCCAAACAGGATTCCCTGGGAATCCATTCTCGTCCCGTAAATCTTTCCATCATAGCGGGACCGGATCGTGATTTCACGTTCTTACGCAAATATCATTGTACCGATGGTAACGCGTGTGTGACGTTGCCTCTATCCAACGTCGACCAGCGCACTCCAACAGGCGTAAACTATCGCTACGGTACGCGTTCACCGATTCATAGTCGACGATAAACGTTACTTTATCGCGAGCGCGCGAATCTATACGACAATTTTATCGCTAATCGTCATCGGAATTGCGTCAGATCGTCGTTTCGAGGAAAAGTACACCCGAGAAATAAAAAACGTAGGTAAAAAGCTATCGTTTCGCGTCGATCGCGCGGTAGCCTACGGGGGAATGACTCCGTTCGATCGATCGCTAATCATCGACGCGGGTACATCGATTACGTATCTGGTGACACGTGGCGAATAGCGGGCGACCGGACGACTCGAGTCCTCGGACAGAGCGATCGTAAATTCCTCGATCTCGGTCTCCGTCGGTCTCGCATCGATTCGAAAGAAATCTTTTCGCTCGACAGATTAGATACACCATCGGTTACGATTGTTCTATCTGCCGATGTTTGGCGAAACATGCGTTCTACCGCTTTTACTTCGCTACCACTTACTTCGCTACGAGTCTGTTATCTCGTTCGCATCGTGTTCGCGCCTTACGACGCAAAGTATCGAATAAAATGAAATTTCCTGAAATTTTCCAATAAACCTAACACGAACGTATACATTTTTTTTTTTTTTTTTGCTATTTATTCGTCCTACTCTGCGTTTTGCAATTTGTCCAACGGGACATTTGGTAAATTTGTACAACTTTGTCGCGAAATAACGGCGGGATACCGTCTTCCAGATTGTCCGTTTTATTTTTTTAGCGAGGTCGGTGGGATGCTTTTTTTTTCTTAGTCTTCCTTCTGTACGAGGAACGTTTACGTGTACCTAATTTTTACGACCGCCAACGTGGACGATGGATCCACTTTGTCGAAGAACACGCACGCCGATAGGTGGTGCGTGACGTGCTTTCGCGAGCGAATAAGAAAAATCTACGTTCGAGTATCGTCGCCGGCAAGATAATCGAAACGCGTTCGAGCGGTTTTTCCAAAAATACGCAGAGACAAGAAACGACCGAGCCATCGGTAGCGGCTCATTAAATGGTACGTGGTTGTCTAGCGCGGAAGAAGAAGAAGCAGAAGAAGAAGCAGAAGAAGGAGAAGAAGAAGGAGAAGGAGAAGAAGAAGCATTGGATACGAGGACGCGCTTGAAAATCAGCAGGTCGATATTGCCCGTAGCGGATAGTCTGGCTCGCCGGTACTGACAATGAACGCTCGATTCGTTGATTTTCGAGGACGCTTCTCCGAGGGGAACGAGCGAAGCGACAGTCACGAGAGAATGCCGACCTCGACTCGAGGTTCGCATTGCCGCGTCTTTCGCAGCGCCGTCCCCACCACGCGCGATGTTTACAGCTCGCTTCAGGAACACCAGCCGATGCAACGTTTAAATATATACCACGCATCGAACGAGCGACGCTTTTCACACCTACGTGCGTACGACGAATGACGCAACGGAGGGACAAAATCTGATCACTTACGTGTTTTCCTTTGCGCAATTATTAGGCAACGTTGCGATATCGGTAAGGGAAATAGCAGCCGTTCGGATTTCTTTCGTACGCAACGCGCTTTCAGCTTCTTTCAGCGGGTTTATAAGACGCGCGAGTACGTCTTCTCGTCTTCGCCTCGACTTTGCTCTTCGATCGTACCATAAGCGCGCCGTGCTACGTTCGAATTTGTCCGATCTCCGATTACAGTCTCACCGTATTACACCTATGTACACGCACATAACGCGTAACGACTACGGAGGATGACGAAGAAGGAACGACCACGAGCGAGTAGGCAGCTGCTACCGTACGGAAATTGACGGATCGGAAGCACGGAACAAAGTTTATCCTTATAGATACGTATCCGCCTCGTGAACTCGTGTTTAAAGAAGCTGCCGACTTTCGGATATCCGGAGAAACGAAATCTAAAAGTCGGCTGGTTACTGCGATAAGAATCTCCTAACTGCTCGATAATTCTCGATATTCTATTCGATAAAAACGGCGTGGCGATCAAAGACAGGCCTGTTCGGAGCATTAACCCTAACCGATCGCAACTACTCGCTCCACCTTCGACGGTAAACGATACTTCGTTAAAGATTTGCAAAACGCGTTTTTCGTCCGTTAGCAACGCGCCAACGTTTTCGAGTTTGTTCCGCTTCGTTCTTTCCACGGTTCAACGACGAGATCGAGACGGCGTTTCCGACTGTTTTCACGACCTTCGCCGATAGGAGATTCTTCTTTAACGGGCGTTTATCGCTCGGCGACTGGCATCGAAGAACGCGCGAAAAGCTCAACGACAGAGAGCAACGAAGGAAACCGAACGTCGTACATACGCGTGCAAGCAAGAGCGTCGACTACGCGTAGTTGCGACACCGACGAGCCGCGGCGGTCGAACAATATGGCCGTATATCGGCAACGCGCCACGCGCGTCCTGCCGATTGCTATTTTCGCCGTCTGTTCGAGTCGAACACCGTTCCGACGCTTCTCCTCGATCGGAAATGCTTCTTCGCAAATATCCGCAGAATTGGACGCCGTCGGAGCAGATTCGCGCCGAACGAACAACTTTTCGCGAAAATGTCGAAACAGTACGTGGAAACTGCGCGCGTCGGCCTTCTTCTTTCCTTCGAACTTCGACGCTCGTTCGCAAACCGTTCGAAACCACGAATAACGATAGGTGTAGTGTAGGTGTACTTTCCCCTGTCTTTCGAGGCTCTCGAATTCCAAGCTTCCGACGTTTTTAGTTTTCGCGCGATAGCCTGTATTTTGCCGCGAAGGCCGCGCGTTCGTGCAAAAGTTCGTTTTTCGTCTCTTTCCTTTTTTTTTTCCTTTTTTCTTCTCGATCCGACGGCGATGGGGCAATTCCGTTCGCTCGATAAACGCGGCAAAACAGAAAACAGAGCTACTTCTTCTTCTTCTTCTTCTTCTTGTCGTTGTAAAAAATCCCAACTCCGTTCATCGATCGATGGATAATTTTATATTCGCCTTATCCGTTCTTCCGTCAAATGCAAAATAGCAACGCCCCGACGTCGGCGATACACGTCCGCCGTTCGAAGCAAACGCCACCGACGCCTACTCGACGAGTAACGTCGTGCGATCAGAAAGTTCCTGACAAACCGGTAATCCGATCGTCGCGAAGCTCGAAGGTTGCCACGATCGCGTTCGACGATCGGCACCGAAGCAGTTTCGCTCGCGTAGGAAGAATCGCGAGTTTGTCGGTCGAAAATATACCGGACTGAAAATCCGACGAAACGTCGTCGAGCTACCGAAAAGCGGTCTGTTATAGCGCCACGTGGACCCTTCTCCTCCGTTACTGCGACATCTCGGTCCACGCTCAACTTTGCGTCACCTTCCTGCGTAGCTGCAATGCCGCAGCTGCGAATATACAGGGTGACCAGCCACGGTTTCGATCATTTTTATCCAACCGTATAATCGTTCGTTCCAGCAACGTATATTTGTTCGTTCGAAGTTTCTCGGCGATTCGAGGTATTTCAGACTCGAGAGGCTGCGATTCTCCGCTAGGTCGCGCTAACGATCGCTAACTTTGACCAAAGCGAAATTTCCAAGATTTTTCCAAGATTTTTCCAAGATTTCGAAAAGCAACGAGCGAGATCGTCTCGCGTATCCGAAGAGTTCGAACGAAAAACGGACAAGTCGATATGTCTGGCAATTATTATTCCGTCTCTTGCGCGGATCACCCTGTATACGTCTAACGCAACAACCGTACGCGCAACCGCGCGAACTGACTCGCGCGTAATTGCCGCAACTGTATCGGCTTCGTAAGACTTTTAACTAACACACGCGCGTGCACGGAGAACGGTCAACCTCCGTTTCGCGTCGATCGCGATACGAAAGACGAAAAGAATCGATCGAGCATTTGGTATTGCGCGTCGTGCATCGAGGAGTAGGATTGACGTAGGATTCGATTCGTCGAAGCAACTCCGATTAGATCAGATCGAAAGTACTTGGCTACTTAAAGTTGCCTTATCTTTCACGAGTAATATCGCGATATACGCGATATTGAACTTTTTAGACGAAACGCAGACGGCGAGTCGAGTCGTCGTCGATCATATTGGAAATATTTCGGCTACGACGATTCCTTCGTCCATCGATCGGATCGACGTTGCGCGAAAATCGAGCAAAGTTATCGCGCGTTCGGTATTATTCGTTTCTCACGCGACGTTTAACTTTGCTTCGATCTCGTAACGTCGTTTTCTCGTCTCAACGATGTCCGATTTTAATCGTCGCCGGATCTTTTAAAACGTTCTTCCTCCCGCTTTTCCACCTGCCTTTTCGTTCTACGGTTGTCTCGTCGATCGTAGATCGATCGATCAATTTGGTTTCCGCGTGTAGCTCGTGTAGCGATCGGGTCGCAGATGTTCTTGACGATACTTTGACGGGAATCGGATTGTTTCGAATTAAAGTTAATTTCAAACGATTCGAACTATTCGTAGTTTTGCAGTTCGCGGAGCGCCGCTGACGACGGATGAGTCACGCGCGGAGGACGTTGTATATGTTCCTTTGGTCGATCAAGTTGAGAATCTCGATCGAGGCACGGTTTTCCGTTTAATCAAGGCCGCAATTTCTCCTCTAGAAATAGATAGGAAGAAAATTAGCGATATGGGAGGAGTAGGAGGAGCAAGAGGACGCGTCTACCGGAGGAGTCGGTAGGAGAGAGAGGTTCGTAGGATCGATAAGCTCAACGACGATCAAAGGTTGAAAAGGAAACGGAGTAAAACGGGACGAAAGAGAACGTAGAAAATGGAAGAATTTTCGAAACGAGTCGGAGTTTCGGTTTCGGTCTCGAGGAATCGAATTTTTAACCTCCCTTGCAAAATATCGACTGTACGAGGATAAATGACGGAAAACGCGATTGCAAAGCGCAGCACCGATGTCGAAATATTTCCCATTAATTCTTCAAGCCACGTTCGTGGTAACTTCGCTCCAACGAACGTTTATCCGATTTTCTCCGATCGCGATCGCCGAAAACGTGACCGTAGAGCGCGTGCGAGCGAACGGTTCGTCACGTTCGCGCGTCTCCGATAATATTGGCACGCATCGCGGAAGCAAAGCGCCGCGCGATCGTTTCTTCGGCAGCGTCGTATCGTACGCTCATTCATCCCCGTTGGCGAACTCTGGCTGGTCTGGCCGGTTTTACCTGGCTGAACGAAGGCCAGAAAGAGAGAAGCGCGCGCGGGAAAGAGAGAGGGCCGAGGATTGGCAAATCGTGCGTCATCGATGACGCTCGATCCTCCGATAGTCCTCCGATCGTCCTCCGACGTAAACGGCATCCTCTCGTGCACGGCACCGTGCAAACGTCCCAGACCGCCTGCCACGGTCGAACGTTTCGTCCTTGCGAACGAAAATTTTGAGGATGTCGTTTATCGATCGCGTCGCGATCTTCTGAAAACGATCGAGTCGACGAGTTTGGAGTTGCCACGGCGCGAACTTGGAATCGACCGTACTGGTACCCGTAGTTCGATTCGCGCGATCGTCTTCCCTCGCACGGTAAACAGCTCTCGCGGGGACGTCGTCCAACGATTATACCATCGTGATATTTTTAACGTCGCCGTTATACGCGTTTCTTTGAAACGACAAATCGGAAACGCTTCGATTCATCGTCGAAACGTCTCTTTGCCACGGTGCTCGTTTATCGTCCACGCGCGCGATCTGTTCGTACGTTTGTGCGATATTGGCGATACGGCGGTTTCGAGAGGTACCAAGCGCGCGCGATCTAGAAAATTCGCGCGAAAATTCTATCTCGAGATCGAATCCGAAAACGAGCGCGACTCTTTGCTTTCTTCGTCGACGATCTTCCCGTTCGTCGTTCTGGTTCGAACGAGGCGTCGTTGAGCGACGAAAAGTCTTAGCGGCGCGCAACGTGCTTTCGGTATCGATCCCTGAACCAAGTTTACCTTGAATGTTATTAATCTCGCGAGACGAAAAAATATTGGCCGTGTTCATTGAGAAACGGGGGACGAAATGGAACGACAGGAGACGGGGCGAGGCGAGGCGAGGCGAGGCGAGGCGAGGCGAGTTTCGCAGGAACTCGTCGTTGCGACACGCTGATGCAACCGGACGAGTAGAACAAAAATATGAATAATTGCTATCGTGTTATATATATATCTCATCGACTATTGCGAAACAGCGCCGCGTGGGTTTTACGCTAGCGCGCATTCCGCTCGCGAGAATTCGTATTATCCGACGCAATCTCGGCGCTCGGTTTGTCATCTCTTCGACGTTTCGCCTCGTTCTTCCGTGTAACGACAGATAATAATTAATTTATTCGTCGATCAAAGCGTCGCGCGACTCGTTCGACCAGCGGTTTTCCGTCCGTTTTAAAATTTCTTGGAAATTTGGGAGAGAAACGCGAGAATAGATCAGGTGGCGACGAAACTGATTTTTCGAACAACGGTGGCGGAGAGAATACGAAGAATCGGCAGCAAAGGCGAGATAGAGAGAGATAGAGAGAGAGAGAGAGAAGAGATAGAGATAGAGAGAGATAGAGAGAGAGAGAGAGAAGAGAGAGAGAGAGAGGGGAGAGAGAGGGGAGAGAGAGAGAGAGAGAGAGAGAGAGGATGGACTTTACGGATCTCGTTATCACGGTCGTTTCGCAATCGGTCGCCTCGCGCCGTGGCACGTGAACGAATCGAGCCAATCCCGGCCCGTAGTTCACGAAGCGGCTTGTTATTTCGTAACCGCAGAGAACCAAGGATCGGCGCACCATTCCGCGCGATAAAAGCATCCTCCAACCTTTTTTCCACGGCACAGACCTTCGCTCGACGGTCCCCAGACACGTCGGATTCGATCGGTCAGGACCGCGCGACCGCGCGATCGCGCACTTTGCGATATCGTCGATCTCGAGGTCGGCCGGATCTTACGTTTCTAATCCGAGCTGACGAATCGTTGCTCCATCGTCGCTCGAGTCGTACGAAGCGAAACCTCTCCGGCAAACGTACGCACGTACGCGCGTATCGCGCGTTCTGCGGTTGTTTCGCCGCTTCTCTCGCCCAAGATCCCAAGATTCGCGCGTCTCTCCACGTCGGTCGCTCGTTACTTCAATTTCGATCACGGTCTCGCAGAGAAACGCGGCGAGACGCGATCCTCGCCGTATTTTTCGTTCGTTCGTCCGGCGAACTTGTCCTTGCAACTTCTCGAGAGGCGCGTTCTTCGAAGATCTCGAGTCGCTCGGTCCGATTCTAAAAACGTTATTCCGCTTGAAACGCGTACTTTTGTCTCTCCCGTTTAGGTATTATCGTCCGTAACGTATCCGGGCGTTGCCAGGTAGGTAACCCTTTCCCTACGACGGAATCGATCGCCACTCTGGTTACTACATCGCGGTTGGGTCGTGTACAGGACTATTGCGAAATTCGAGTTGTGCAAAATTACGGTGGTATCCATATCAAATGGGTAGTTTTTCCTTTTCCAGCCATTTTTCGTAGCATTTTTCGTAGCATTTTTCGTAGCATTTTTCGTAGCATTTTTCGGACACGCGTTCCAATCGATACTCGAAAACTACCGACATATATCGAATCTGTATCTATATATTTAATTATAACGCGCATGATCCCATAGCACGTTCAACGTGCACGTTATCGTGTATCGTATATCGATTTAACGTACTAAATACATAGCACGTATTTTATACGATAGAAGACGATGGTATCGATGACACAATTAATCACGATCGACGAATAAATTTATTTCACGACAATCGGTGGCTGGCCCGTTTCGTCCTTATTTATTCGACGTAATTTATTTATGCCTCGCAAATTCTACGTTTATATCGTATTTACGAGTGTCTCGCAATCATAAAATCGCTACAACCGACTACGCAAATCTGTAATGTCGTATTAAATAGTAAAGAGAAAAAAAAAAAAAGAGAAAAGAGAACAAAAAAACACGTACAATACCAGTAATATACAAAAGAACAGAATAATCGGTATTTTATATTGCGCTGATCCTTTAGATTAAAAGTAAACAGTCTGCCATTTTCATGCAACTTTCGTCGCCCCGTCGAATTTATTTTTCACAATGTAAAAATCGTAGCCCAAAGTTCTCGGTATTCGTTTCTCTCGGATTTCACGTCTCCGTTTTACACGCGTTTCGCTTAGCAACAAATGGTTCGCGAATAAAAGTACACGAAGCGAGTAAAATTTGAGGACAGATCGACGGACGCGTGACGTAAGAACGTAATTAAATAGAACGGATGGGAAAATTGCATCGGTAAGAGATCAACGCGCGGAGGGGAACGGAATTCGAGGGAATCGATGGTCGAACTTGACATCGAACGAGGTTTTCTTCGTGGCTCGGAGCACTCGATAAATTGCATTCGCGACGTATCCTTGCTGGGATGACCCAGTTACACGCTCGAACCCCTCGAAATCGTAATCGTACGAGAATTTATCGATCGTGTCTCGAAGGCTGCCGAGAGAATCTTTTCCGTCGAACCAACGGATACCAGCCCGTGTATCTCTGTTCGATAGGATCGAACGTCCGCGGCGAGTGTTTTCTACGCGACTAGCGGCTAATTCCTCGAAAATTTCGATCGATTCGCTCGATCTTATCTTCTAGCTACTTTGTTGCAAATTTACCATCGCCTTCGTATCCTGTCAGCCTTCCGACGTATCGCTCAACATTTTCTTTTTGGAACGCTGCGTGTAAACGTAACGGCTAGGCGAATCGATCGCTCGTACGAACTTTCGCAACAGCGTCGACTTTTATTACCTCGCTGTTCTTCCCAGCGACTATAAGTATTCTTTCCCCTGGCGAAGAACTTGATGCGTTTTCATCCGCGATCCAGTTTTACTCGTTCTTCCTGCGGACCGTGGGATTTTTAACGACGAGTTAAAGACAAACCGGATGCAACGTATGTTTCGCCAACCCGCCGACGTCCACGGAAATTGCAATTGTGCGATTTCAGACGTTGCACCGTGACTTTCCAAGTTGCCCGTTTCTTACCCCTCTCTCTCTCTCTCTCTCTCTCTCTCTCTCTCTCTCTCTCTCTCCGTCCGTATCGACTTTACATCTACAGACACAACGAATAAATCTTTATTCGGGTTGGTTAGGTTTAATCGCATCGGAAAAACGGAAATCGAAGCACTGGCCCGCTAATTTCGAACTTTGGCAAAATGAAATTTCGCGCGCAACGGTCTGGCGCGATATCGCGCGAAACGATATCGTGCGAAACACGTAACAACAGACAGATGCTACGTCTAGCGGATTCGTAAAAAATAAGTAAAATTTAACAACGAGACGCAACGCGTTTTTACATTTATCGGCTACGTCGAAGGGACGATACGCGCGATCAAAGTTACGTACAAAGGGATCGCATCGCATTTGCCTTTTTCAGGGCGAGAGATCGAATAAGAAGCAGCTGAATGCTCGATAGCTGTCCGTTCCCAAGAGATTCGTTAAACACGCGTATATTTGTTTCGATACGAACGATGTAAAACAAGACGAAAGATACAGCTTTGATCGTAACGCGGCAACTTATTAATCTTTGAAGTCGAACGAGTCGAACGTAGACGTTTCTGAAGAAAAGTTTCTATCGCTTCTCGTCTCTTCGTATTAGCCATTGAAATCGGCAAAATAGAAACAGCGGTTACCGTCATTTTGCATCGAGCGTTACGCGTTATGTAATTTGCATGAACGTAAACAACGTTTATGCAAAGATGCGTCGTACGCATCGACTTATTCCGCTACGAAAAAGTTGACAAACGTACAATGAATTTACGATCGATCGTCGAACGAACGTGCACGTACGAAGGAAGATGACGGATATACGCGTAGTTATTTCTCGTTCACCCGTTAAAACCATGCCTTTTTTCATTACGCAAACAGTCGCGTTTCTCTCTTGCGCTCGACGCTTAACATTATACGTTGATCACGCGTATAATTCACACGTTTCTATATCAAAGAATCCTCTCTTTCTCTCTCTCTCTCTCTCTCTCTCTCTCTCTCTCTCTCTCTCTCTCTTCCTCTGTCTTTGGTTTGACACAAATTTACGTCTTAGTCGTTTCCAGTTAATTTCGATAAATTCGGGAAATAATATCGCACAAAAATTCATTCGAACGAACGCACGCTTTTCACGTAGAAACCCACCGTTGACGTTACCGAGATAAATCGGCGAGCCGTGCCTCGCGGTAACGACAGCGTAACGTGGAACACGCGTGCAAGCGACGTTACAGTCGTTATCGCGAAGCAGACGTTACCGTAGCATTTTTCCTTTCCGTAGAATACGACGATCGAGGAAACAAACAGAGAGTGCGACGGTCTCGCGTATCCGTAACTGTAACCGGCGTCTCGACGACTGCCGCGACTACGTTCCTCAAACGAGAAACGCTCTCCCATGTTCTATTAAAATCGCTGACGCGGAAACGGAAATGTTCTAGAAACCGGGGCACTAGGGTGCATCCTCGTTACCGCAATTCGTATCGCGTACACGCGAAACGGCCGATAAGTCTTTCGTAACAGAGACGCGCGCGTGTCTACGACGCGGAAACCTTTAAGAGTCGCGCGAAGCGACACCAAAATCCAGCCGAATCGTATCGTTCGTCTCTCGCGCGATTCGAACGCCAACGAAAAGCGTTAGCTTTTTCGAACGATACTCCGTAGTACGACACGGACGTATTTTTTTTATTTCTCTCGGCCGGTCGTTTCTCGCTGACGCCGCTGCGTATCGGTGGCATCGACCGTAACATCGAGTGCGACGAAAAATGACACCGACGAATACCATGGTTTCCCGTGGTTCTATTTCAAACAGCCAGTCGAACAGCCGGCGAGAGTTCGCGTTCCAGTGGAATTTTCGCGCAAAGTTGCATCCAGCGATCAGCGTTCGTACCTCGAGCTTTGAAAGCTCGAAATTCGAGATTTACCAACAGCCTCGATTGCCTGAAACACGTTCGCAACGACTCGAATCGATTCGAGGTACGTTTCAGAGGCGTGTCGCGATCCTCGACGTGGATACGTAGCGCGTCGCGCACCACGAGCTAACCGGAGTACGGACGAATTCGACGAATGTCGCGCTTACTGGCCGATTTGCGGGTAAAACTGGCCGATTTGCGTATACTCGCGCGAATACCGAGATTACCTGGGGTACTTTCGAGGATACGCTTTCGATATACGCGTCCGTTCGGTAACGAACGCCAAAGGACCACCGCGAGCCGGCGAAAGTAACGATCTTGTCACTCACCGGTATCTCGTCTTCGTCTCGTCGAGTACAACGACGACGAAACCGCTTCCTTATTTGAAATTAACGATCGCAAACCACATACTACGTACTACATACGCGGACGTATAACGCAGTTTCTCGATCTCTTCGATACGGCGGTTGGCACATAGCGTCGTACGTGTACGACGGTCGAACACTGCGCCAGACACGTGTACCTAATTTCGTGTAACGCGGCTTAACCAAGTACCGTTCGTCTCTAGTACCGAACTGACGATCGCACGACACGCTCGCAACTATAGCAACGATACGTGGGATGATATTCGAAATCGGAGGGGAGGTTTCGGCGTCTCGACGCGTCCCCCGAGATTTCGGCTAGATGGCGGAAAGAAACGACAGAAACCCCACGTTCGAACGATCGTCAAAGCGACGCTGGCAGGTAAAATCCGGCCGACTTTAATCCCTGCGCTATGTTGGCGCGTCTACGGCACGCAATGGAACAACGTCGAAGCTTCGAAGCTTCGAATCCGTGTTAACGAACGATAAACCGAGAACCGCGGGCGTTATCGATTTCGCGACGAATCGCGTCAGATTGCGGCAACGCGACTCGTGTCACCAGGAAACGATAAGCGAGGTAATTAGGCGACGATATTCCCGCGTTTTCGACGGTCGTGCCTATTTTACCGTGCTAAGAGGCGTTCGTCTACGTGCGTCTACGTGCATCTACCTGCATCTACGTGCATCTACGTGCGCGTTATAAATAGCAGAGTAAGTACAACACGCAGACGTTCCGCCATGTACAGACCACGCGGGTTATAACAGTTCGGCTGTGTACCATTCACAGCTGTATCGGTTTCCTCGTACGCGAATGCTAAAGAGCTACGTTTTCAAAGTGATATGGAAAACTGTATCTTTATGCAACGCGTTGCGATCGTTGCGTTGTTTCGTCGCGAATCCGTGTTACGGAGGGACGCGCGTTGCATCGGGATTCGCCGTACAATGGCCAGTGACGAGCGCGAGGACGGTAGGAGCGGCTGAACAAACAGATTTCAGTCGTGTCCAGCTCGGTCGAATTAGAATTCCTCGGCTCTTATTCCGGATACGACGGTGTCGCTTATAAGACGAGCTTCCGCCGTAATCGTCCGATATATCGTATTACCGGCGAACGACCAAGCTTCCTCCTCTCGATTTATCCAAATAGTCGACGATCTTACGTTCGAACGTTCGGAGAAGCGCGTGCCGCGAGTAATTTGCCCACGCAAACGTATCTTCGTGTCGTCGACGTAATCCTCCGTGTCGAGAAATCGCGGACCAACTCTCGTTCGAGGGGGAAAAAGCGTCGAGTTGAAAGAGTCTGTTGGACAGGTACGTCCGCCGTTTCGCCGAGGAAAGCACGCGCGCACAACCGTAAAAGAGACACAGCGGTCGAACGTGGAACGTTCGATATTTCGATTCCAGTCCGTCGTCCAACGTACAGGGTGTTCCACTCGAACGCAACGTCTAAATCGTTTCTGTCGCTGGGAAAGTTAAGAAAAGAGTAACTAATCGCAAGAGGAATTCGAGCGGTTTCCGCGCGTACGCTTAACGGCGATAGAAACGGCGACCTTGCCAAGGTTATCTCAAGATTATTCCAAGGTCGTCGACGTCTCTCGCGTATCGATTCATTGCGTTTTTTATGACGCAACGTCGCGGTCCCCGTCGAACAAATTCGGCGATCTACGATATCCTGACCTTGAAGCGATCCCGAAGAAAAAAAACGAGCTTCGTTCGGATAACGTCATAACGAGCGATAAATTAGCTTATTCTACCAGCTTATTCTATTAGCTTGTTTATTACGACGTTCGCGATTCTCGTCGTCCATATCGGCATATTTTTGCATAAAAATCTACGACTTTGCGATAAGCCGACGGCAAATTAATTTTCTCCTCTTCGCCGTCGCGATACGCTTTGTCGTTCGAAAGTAAACTTTCGAGCGTCGATCGTCGATCGTCGATCGAATCGTGAATCGTATCGTCGCGCTGTTGGAACTGTACCGATCTGGAAACATCGTAATTCAACAGGATTCGATAAACAAGGTATTTTTGTAAATGAACTTCGTAACGGCTAGCTGGCTAACTGGCTAGCTAGCGGATATCTTAAAGAGATAGTTTAAATACCAGTAACCTGCATTATCGTCCTACCGCAACGTGCTCGTTCGATCTAACAAATTTCGTTAAATTCATCTTTTATATCTACATTATCTCTATTCGAGCTCGCTGCTTTCCGTCTTCGGGATCGCTTCGAGGTTACGACGAATCTCGCGTCGTCAGACTCGTCTCGGCGCCGATCGCACGTACGAAAAACAGGCGTCAACGCGCGAAGCGTGGCAACGATCGGGCAATAATCTTCGAGACGCGATCAAAGCGCTTGTTTTCACCATTATCGGATCGCAACGCCTTATCTTCGAGTACCGTAATAATTTAGATGTTCGACTCGAGTGAAACACCTTGGATCGAGTATGTCGTAGTCGATCGAACGTCGCAAAAATATCGAGTAAATCGTGTTTTAAGACGACTCGATACGACTCGGGACGACTCGGGACGACTCGAGACGACGCGGCGAGACAGATGGATGCGCTAACCCTCTTCTAAAATAAAACAACAACCCCAAGGTTATTCATAATATTATGTACATATATATATATATATATATATATATAGGATTAGAAATAATTGCGCTGTCCTTCGATGTAATTACGTTTCAATGACGATTCGCGTATAGCGAACAAATGGGATATTTCGAAATAAGAGAGAAATTAGTTTTTTTAATTATTCGTGTCGTATCGCTAATAAGGAGATAGATCGACGTAATAGCGTTCTCGTTGAATTATTCCGACAAACTTTGGAAATTCTATTTGTTTCTGGCTTCGGAAACTGTCAAAAACAAGGAAAAAAGGAAAAAACGGCCAAGAAGCGAAAAGTAAGGGAAAAGTAAGGGAAAAGTAAGGGAAAAGTAAGGGAAAAGTAAGGGAAAAGTAAGGGAAAAGTAAGGGAAAAGTAAGGGAAAAGTAAGGGAAAAGTAAGGGAAAAGTAAGCGGAAGACGCGCGAAAAGATCGCTAAATCAAAGGCGACTGGAATATCTAACGAATCGCGCTCGAGTCTTTCTTAACGTTTTTTTAAAGAGGTATCGTTCCTAACGCGATAGACACCGTGAAACGTTGCGTTTACGAGTAAACGCGATACAACGAAAATCTCTATTCTGCTGAAACTACCGTTTTTACCGTTTTTACCGTTTTACGAGTACCGAGAAGAACGACGTTAGCTTTAACAGATCTGTACTTGTAGAGGATCAACGATCAGACCCGATCCTCCCGTCTGCGACGCCAAGCTGCCGAAGAGAGAAGATCGTAAAAGCAGCGCAACTCGAAGAACACGGATAAAGTTATGTTCGCGGAGAATCCCCGGCAAATGGGTTCGAACACGTGCTTTCCATGTACAAGACGTCCGATACCGATTTCCTTCTGCATTCGAGGCGACAAACACGGTGCACGCATCCCCTGCCCTTTTCTCCCGCTTCGATCTCCAGCGGCTTAAAAACGCCGCTCCTTTTGTCGTCTTTGGAGATCGCTGGCTCGTTCCGTCCGATAGGAAAATCCGGGAAAAGCGGATTTCCTCGGCACAGAAAACGCTGCCGTTCAATTCGCCGGATGCGAGAGGATCGCTTTACGCCCGACTTCCGGCAACGTTTTACCATACCTGCCTCGAAACCCGGCGAGCTTCCCTGCCGATATTTTCGGCCAAGCGACGAAAAGGGATCAAACGAGAGATCACCGGCGTCAGCTGTCCCTCTCGCGAACCATTCTTCGTCCATCCAGCGTCACAGGCGTGCCACGTATTTATTCTTTCGCTGCACGGTCTTTGTGCCACGTGGAAACGCAGTTCGCACTCGCCAAACCGGCTTTCCCATCTCTTTCCCATCTCTTTCCCATCTCTTTCCCATCTCTTTCACCCTTCCACGGCTTTCTTCCGGCTTTGGTTTCTCCGTCTTTTATATATATATATATATATATATAATACAATATCGGCTACAACGGTCTCTGTTGGGAGACAGTCAACGACAGTCCAACAGTCCCGTTGCTACACGATGGCGTTGACGCAGCGGTTTCGTCGCTATTTTAGAATACAAATTTTAGTATCAAAACCATTAATGCGATTCTCGAATACGATAGCGGAATAAATCGAAAGTAACGGACGCTATTTTTTAAACACAGAGTTCCGTTTCCGCGAAGATCGGTTCTCAAGGCATCTACTATGTCGAATCGTACGGAAGGAAGATGATAAATAACGAACAACCGTACGCGGGAGCAGAGGAATTTACCGCCGAGATGTAACTTCGCGTTACGCGCGACCGTTCTTTCGCCGTAGCTTTTAAACTCGTTTCGACGATTTTGCAAAAATATTCCTATATATCGCTACGACTAACTCGCGCTACGTTTCCACGCGATCACGCGCAAATTGTCTCGTTAACTCGCCGCGAGCGAGTTCCAATTATACGTACCGACGTATCTGTTTACGTTACTCCTGTCATTGGGTACAACGACGTGCTCTGCAAGGAGCACGAGCCAAAGAATGTCGCAACGTGTTAGAACGTCTCGAGGTGTTGCTCGCTTCGGTATCAAAGACGACGGTAACGAACGATGACTAATATGATGGCCGTGTATCATCGGATAGAACCGACGAGTTCGTCCGGTTCGTCGTCCTTCGCGGCCGAAAACCAGCCTATCTATCGCTTCGCATTTCGGGAGTTGCGCGTCTCCAAAGCACGACCGTTTGAAATTTTACGAATCTCTGTCGAAACACGGAGAGACGTTTCAGCGGCGTTTCACCGAGTTCGAACACCGATCGTATGGATTAACGTCGTTTAATATATCGAGCGACGTCCAAAACCGCGTACGATCGTTTTCGGATACAAATGGCCCTTTCGTTGGAAAATAAACGGATACATCGACGAGCGTATAGGAGAGACTTTTCTTTTTACCAATTTCATCCCGCGTCTTACGATTTGTCCAACGGGACATTTGGTAAATTCGTGTATCTTTGTTGCGAAGCGGCATACGCGGACGGTTACCCAGAGCCGGGATACCATCTAAATACAAAGTTGGCTCGAAATTGTTCAATCGCGTCTTACGAGGCGTTCCCTCTACCTTCGCGGAGAACGCTCGATGTATTAAATTCGACGCAAACGCGATTTAACGCGATTCTGATCCTGCGTGTCCGCTTTCCCGTAGGAATTGCTCGTTCGTACCATAAATTTAATAAATTGCTCGATTTTGATTTATTTTTAAACGAGCGTAATCGATATAACGGACCGCGTGTATACTTGTGCCAATAATCCACGCTCGAGGTAGAAAATTTACGACTCCGCGACAACTATTTTTACGTTTTAATATCCGTCGTCGTAAAAATTGTATCAAAGAACGATTCGTAAGAACAGCGTCGATAATCCGTTGTTTCAAAGGCGTTCGACGCTTAGGCTGATGCGATTAACCGCCGCTGTTCGTTAACCAAATTGTCGAGCGATTTACGCGAAAACTACGAACAGAGCCCCGACTAATCGTACACGCATATTCGTCGGCGTGATCCTTAATTTGTCCGTATTCTGCCGAAACGTCGACGACGTTGAGCAATTTTTTCTCCAACATCCATCAACGGACATCGTATAACACGTCGTATACGAGGAACCAGGGAACGTTAAACGAACGATATCGCTGGTTTCCATCTATCAACCGCGATCGTACCGATTCTATACCTGGAGATAGGTTTTTGAAAGGACCGTTCGACGAAGGTTATCTCGCCACTCGTAGTACCGAATGCAATTCGTCACGTGTGATTCGTCGTGGCTATCCGTAACCAGGCAACTGCAAATAGGAACACCTGTTTGTTCGTTTTACGGTGTATGTTTTATCGCCGCGACACCGTGGGCGTTTATCCAACTTTTGGACGTAGTTTCCAGAAACGATTAAACTGTTTAGGAAATGTTATACGGTTCGATCGATGAACTCGATCGAACGCGCGCGTACACGCGTGCAAGAGGATAAAGTTCGTCGATCGTTTCGGATCCGCTGGCGATCGAAGAACGGTCCAGCGGTTCGGAGCAGCGATAAATTAAACAAGAAAGACGCGTTTATCAAAATGCTATTCGGTTTCGTTCCGTCGTTAACGTTATCGGCTATAATTACATAAGAGACGCTTCGCTCTATGACGAAAACGTCGGACGCGTTTCCAAATACGCGTATACATCCGCGCGTATAACGTCCGGATTACGGAACATCGCGTTGCAAAGGCAAACGCTCGTAGCTCCGCCCTCGTAATAACGCGTCGCCGATACGACGTACGAGAACCGCGCGGAACGAAGGAAAGGAAACGTTCGCGGAACGAGCAACGCGAACGCGAACGAGATTGCGCGCCTCCTGTCGCGTCAGTGGCGAAAAGGTAAGACGCGGATGACGTTTTCTCGAGAAACGAAACGACGCATCGAGAAGAACGTGCCGCGTTTCCACTTGGTAAAAATTGTCCAGAGACACGAAGTAGATGGCTATTGGCAAATATCGAATGCGGGCATGTCACGAGCACGTTCGACTTCTGTACGAATTGCCAAATCGCTTCCAACCGGCTACGGTGTGTTGCCAAATCCCTTGGATCGTGTGTTAACCTGGTACGAAGTACGGACTACGGACTACGAGCTACTTAGAGACGGGACGGGGTAACTAACCGGTATAAATTCACGTGCTTCGCGGCTTTCGTAAGAATTACAGGTTTTGCACGACGCGTGCTACCAGCGATAGCATAATTTAAAAGCTAAACGGTCGAAACGATCGATTAAAATCGTACGGTGAAAGAGATTCGGCGCAGAGGCGGTTATAGCGCGAGGGGATAAAAATCGGCGTGTTTCGAGGATCGAGGCGAAATCAGTCGGGACGTTTTCGAAGACGCGAGAAATCGGAGCGTCGTTCGGTGCCGTCGCCGATCTCCATCTTTCTCGGCTTCCTCGTAATTATCGAGCGAGAGACAAAGAAGGGATTACAATTTCAAGCGCTTCCGTACATCGCGCGTCTACGATTCCAGTACGATCCCGCGACTATATACGCCTCTTAACCGTTTCCAACGTGCAAGTAGAACGATCGCGTATTCGCATTTCGTAAGCGTCGTTTCGTTCGCTCGCTGTGTCGTACATTAGCCCGTTGTTACATATTACGCGAGTAACCGAATAATCCGTTTACACGGAGAATACGAAAAGTCGAGAAAAGTCGAACGGTGAGAGGAAACGCGATATTTTCACGGCTACCGATCTCGCCGTCGTATAATATTTTTTAGCATTCCTCCGAGCGGGGATCGCGCCACTTTTACGTTTCTTCCGTTTTATCCTTAATCGTCGTTTACGTCCAATTGCTGCTAATAACTGACTTTAAACGCGTTCTTCGTCTTGCGCCGTTGATTCTACGATCGTCGTCCATACGATTCGCGTTCCGTTTGTATTCCGAAGAAGCACGTCGATCGTTCGATCGGATCGAACCCAACGACAAAACGTTGCGTTTCGACGTTGTTGGAAAATCTCGTCGAAAGCCTCATTTTGGCTCGCGTGTATAGCCGAACGGAGCTCGCGAAGCTTGCTCTTAATCATCGAAAGCTCTGCTTGCTCCGTTACCATCCTGATCCTTTCCGCTCGCGAGTAAACGAGATTCCGGTCGTGAAGGGTGTTAACCCGAGCTCGGCATACCCGAAGTAGTTTTCCGATTCATTAGCAACGCGTATTATTACGCGTTCCGCGCGTCGAGCAACGAGTGGAAGGGAAAAGGCGAGAGACGCGAGACGTGTGGGGCGGCAGCTTGTTGCTCGTAAGGTATTCGTCCATCATCCGAGGCCACGTGTCCTTTTAAGTGGAAATACGCCCAGAATACGTACGGTCGAAGAAGCCCTCTTCTTCCTTTTCGTTACGCAAGCTACCAAATTCTTGGGAAATTTCGACGATAAAGCAACGTTTCTCGCGTTTTACAAAATCCAAAAAGCATCTGATTTCAGAAAACAGAAATACAGGTGGCTACTCGCTATCTAGGCTGCTTACTTGGATCGTCGTACTTCGAAGAGCAAGCTGCAGCTTAGACACGATCGATACCTTTCGGACGTACGGTGTTCCGCAGAATTTGTATGTGCGAAATAGAGCGCACGCACGCGTATATATATGGTTTCGTTTAAAGAAACAAATCGAGCTTCGTACGCCCTCTTCTAACGCATCCTTCTACGAGAAAATTGATCGCGTCGAATTACGTCTGCCTCGAAGCCACGCGATTTTTACTCGTCGGAGGATTTTTCGTCCGAGACGATATCCGAAGGAAACGTACTTAGAAACGTACTATAGAAAGCGCCGTGGCGGAGGAGAAATCCGAACGACGACGACGACGACGACGACGACACCGAATCGAGGCATTACGCTTCGATGTTCGGTGGCCAATGCGGTCTGTCCGGGTAGACAGAAAAAACGCGGCCTCCGCGCGGCACTCGATACTCCCTGGCAGCTTGCCTGCTCTGAGGCTTAAGGTATCCGTCCTATGATCTTGGTTATCTGGTACCGCGTGCCTTCGCACCGGCCTGCAGGCACATCTGCCGTGGCCAAAGAAAGAGGAAATTGCCGCGACCGGGCCCGTGGTCCGTGGAGAATGGACGTCGTGTTCTTGGACCGCACCGGTGCGCGTATGCACCTAACACCTGCCTCCGCGAGTTATTCCGCTCCTGCTTCTCCTTTTTTTCTCCCTCTTCTTCTTCTTCTTCTTCTTCTTCTTCTTCCTACTTTTGTCTCCTTCCCTTCTTTGTCGATTACCGAGCGGGTAACAGAAGCAGGGCTCGTGCTGCTCGTCCACCCGACTCATCGGTTACACGATCTTTGTGCGCTTTATGGTCGACCTTGGTTCGTCCGAAATTTCTTCTCGTCGGTCGTTCCTTTTCTACGACGCGTCACGAAATTTGTATAGTTATAGTCGCTCGATGTAGAAAGCGTTTTTCGTAGCTTTCCATTTATTTTACGCGGACAAAGTCGCAAAGCGAGGGGAAAAAGCAGCAAGATGCACTCGTCGTGTGATTTTAATTACTTTAATTTGCCCTTCCAACAATTTTTCTTGCGCGCGTATTTGCCTGTTTAAGGTTTTAACCACGCTAAACAGCTTGACAAACTGCAAACGTATCAAGCAGCGGTAACAAAGAATCGGATATCTTTCGCATCCGCGTTAAACTTCAGGAGGTATCGCGATGCGTATGCTTTCGTTAAATTATTAGATCACGAGAGACAAGAGCGTGTACAGGTAACGGTTGGAAGAAGAAAGACCTCCGGTTAAACGCGTAACAGCTAGACGTTGATCCAAGAACCGTCGCGAAAGCGAGTTTCTCCGCGAATGGCGAGACAATGTATCATCGATTTCTCAGACCTTCCTCGTGGCCGAGAGCACGAGCACGACGATCGAAGGCTGCATTTATTTGGGTCGTGGACACCGGTGAATTATCTCTTCGATCCTTCCGCTCTTACGACGCCTCCGACCCCCATTCCTTCCTCGTTATCGCTCTTTATCGCGTATTTACAACCGTCTTGCGGTTACTCGTGCATTGTTTTCAACCGATGCTCAGCCAAGTATCGCGAAACCACCGTCCGCACGGTATTACGCGCTAAGATCGTCGTTACCGACTAAACATCCTCGTCGTCCTCTTTCGTCGATCCGTCTAATCGCACGGATCACCAACTTTCTATAGGAACCGACGATCGATCGGTCTACCGTCGCGTTTCCCTCTTGACGAGTTTCCTTATCTTACTGCGTTTCCACTTTTACTCTGTCCTCTTCAAGCTTGATCCAATTACACGTGGAAATATCCGCGAAATATCACAGTAGCGATACTACTCGAGATATTTCTCTTTTTACAAATCTTTTTACGCGCAAAACGCGACGCGCGCCGTTCTACCGATATTTAAAGACGATCTACCTTCCTTGAAAAATGTTCGATAAAGAGCTCCATCATGGAAGTTCTTATGGAACTGTATCCGAACGCGACACAGATAACGCCTAACACACGCGTACGAGTACGTACGAGTACGTACGAGTACGTACGAGTACGTACGCGCGTATACGAGATACACGGGGGAAAAGCTAATATATCATCGTCCTCGTCGTTAACGAGCCTACGACGACGAAATCGTATTCTTCGCGAGTCTGCCTTCGAACAAACGTTCACGGTCTTCCGTGACTTTTTTTCGACGAACTTGCCCGCGACGGTGTCTTTCGTCCAAGGTGAATCTATCCGATGTCGGCTGATCAACGGATAAAAACAACATCATAGACGCGTCTTACGCGAGAACATCGAAGGCTGTTGCCAAAAGACACGCGAAAGTAACGTTAAAACCTCGAACGTCCTTCCGTAACGTTCCGCGTACCATCGGCGATAAGAGACAATTTTCCAGGCTTCTTGTAACTCGTTGACGGCAAAAGTACGCGCGACGCGGTACGCTTACCGTTTTTTTGAATCCGTGCGAAACAAAGAGAACGTCGCGCCGTTTTACCGAACGTGTTTCTTTCCAATCGACGCCGGTGTTTAATCGTTGATCGCCCGATGATCACCATCGGTTTCAGATTTTGGAAAATGTCGGAGCGCGAAGCGCGACTCCCGGATGGTAAGGAAAGGCAGGAAGATAAGACGGATCCGGGCGCTAGCCGGCACGGCAACTTCATCAATTATTACCAATTCCATCCTGCGGAAGAGCGCGTGCGACAACTTCCGTGTGGCGTGTGGCAGACGACCCATCCGGACCGGAAATACGTAGGCCTAGACGTTGGCTGTAACGCCGGGGTAAGGCTGAAACAGCTGTCGGACGAAATAGGACGAGCCGACCGTGATCCGAAATTACAAACGACAAGCGCCTAAATTTATACCTTTTCGAATATCACTGGGAACGCAGTTTCTTCCGGTAATCCTTCCGGCCCTATGCTCTTTGGGAAAAGCAGAAATATTCGTCTCATCGGTAGTACACGCACGTACATTTAACTTAGCAACGACTTATTATCAGAGATCGCATTGATCGACGTTCTAGCTAACGATCGATGCTCGTGCGTCCACTCGAGTAACTAATATTTCATTTTTATATCGAATAATCATACCTTAGTTATAATACCTCAGCCTTCTTAACGGAGTTATTAGTATTAACTTTGTATCGAAAGGAACGATCCGTGATCAAAGTACAACGCGTATACGTTATTTTTGTTCGAAATTATAATTATTCTATCACCACGCTCTGTTCCGATAACGATTGTTAATCGCGTACCATTTAATTAAACATTACCTCGTCGCTCTAAGGTTTCGAAGTATTGGTAATCGTTCAGTCGTGAAACACGTCGCGTCTACCTTGTGCGTTTTGCAATTGTTTCGCAAAAAAAAAAGCAAATTTCCAGCTACACGTATTAATGTACAACCGAGTCAACGCTGTTCGACACAACTTACAAAACGCTTTAAACGCTGTCTCCTTAATCTGTTGCTCTCTACTAACTCTTTTTGCTCTCCGGTAATCCTTGTACGATCCACTACAAATTCCAGCACATTTCTGTAGGGGAACTTTCGAAACCAAAATATACAGTCCGATATACGGTAGCTTCTTTCCATTGTTCGCCTTTCTATCGATAAAAATAAAACCAAGTAAAAATGTTCGCATTACCAATGAACGTATGTATAACGATTCCAATAACCAGGAGCCAATATCGTACGCGATAATAAAATAACAAACGTTCGATGGCAACGATTCTCTGTTTGAACAAAATCTTATTAAGAATCCTACATCCAAAGAGATGTTCGTCTAATTGGAAAATTCTCAAAGTTCCATCGAACGAACGTACTTTGGTGCGAAATTTGGTGCTAGGAAATCAATTCGAAAAGCAATATGGGCACGGAGGAGATTTCTTGAGCAGAGGAGGAGCGTAAAAATCACAGATCGTATTAATGGTTTCAGGATTTAACGTTCGTGTTGCACAACTTCCTCGAGAAAACCTTATCTGCTGATCAAGATCCACCGAAGGAGATTTGTTTGCTCGGCATAGACCTCGATCCTATCTTAATCGAACGGGCACGGGAACGCAATCCAAGGCCGAGTCGTATCACTTTTGAGTGTCTCGATTTTTTGGTCGACGATCGTAACGAGATACTGGACAAGTATCTCCGTCGCTTGGAAAAGTCGCGCTTCGACGTTGCGTTCTGTTTCTCCGTTACGATGTGGATCCACTTGAATCACGGGGACGAAGGACTGATGGAATTTTTGCGAAAAGCTTGTTCGATCACGAACATGATCGTGATAGAACCTCAGCTCTGGAAGTGCTATAGAAACGCGTCGAGAAGGCTCAGACGGTCGAAGGGTGAAGATTTTCCGTTATTGAAAATGTTGAAACTCACTGGCGATCCAGCAGCGCACATTGAACGCATATTGACCGAATTTTGCAATTTTCGGAGAGTCACGGTTACCGAGAACAATGAGTGGAAACGGAGACTGTTAATTTATGAGAGGATGTGAGCTACCGCTTCCAAGATTGATGAGATTCCATATGTTCATTGACGTCAAACGAGCGAACGACGATTTTTTTTTAAGCGAATACGATTAAAAATATTAATACGATAGCTTTGAAGCGCGACTCGTGACTCATTGCACTCTCTCTCTCTCTTCCTCTCTCTCTCTTCCTCTCTCTCTCTCTCTCTCTCTTCCTCTCTCTCTCTCTCTCTCTTCCTCTCTCTCTCTCTCTCTCTCTCTCTGCC
The DNA here is from genome assembly GCA_014737385.1 of Bombus superbus. NCBI lineage: Eukaryota > Metazoa > Arthropoda > Insecta > Hymenoptera > Apidae > Bombus > Bombus superbus. The sequence goes on along the minus strand of JACXIK010000044.1, from coordinate 397,238 downwards.
ATAGGTCCGCCAACTGTTTTTTAAATATATTTTATTGTTATATCACGCTATATGCTTAGATATGTTTACAAAGAACAGTTTCGAAGGATTTTCTTTTATACGTATCTTATTCTCTACGAGGTCGCGAGATGTAATATTTCCTTTGTCATAGACGGTACGTAATTATTCTCAAATATCAGTTTAAATAATACCGCTTAAAATATCATATTTACAAAAGAGGACTCTAAAATTTGGAAGATTCTTTCGCTTTGTACTGGGTAGTAAGGTGCATCGTATTTTTTTTTTTTTTTTTTATTATTATTGTTATAAATAACAGCCAATTTCAAAGTACGATACATACGATACATACGATACATTTGGAAAGCAAAAATCTAAAATTCGGAAAATTTCCTTTTCCATATACCCATCCTATTTTCTATTCTGTAAGATTAAATGTAATTTTTTAAATAAATCTCATCATTTTCGTACATTTTGTTGTATTCTATACTTATTAGTCAAGAACGAATCGGCGATACGCATACATATTGGCAAGATGTTAATTCGAAAAGACAATTTTATTCCAACAAAATATAACAGAGTCAGTCCACCGCTCTAATGACGAATGATAAGTAATCAGGCGAATATCGAGATATTTCAGTACTACGTGAATCGTGCGTTCTAAATGTCGAAATCGCTGTATTATGTATTCGTGATTAGTCGGAGTGCAATGTGTCGGGAGCCAACGCGAGTTATTTCAATTAAAGGCAAAGATCTTCGTTCGTTTGACGAGAAACAAAAGGCAAAAGGGATAAGCAGCCGGAACATGTACAGGTTATAATTTTTTAAAGAGAAGGATTCTGAGAACGACGCGAGATGGCAATACCGTACGAATGTTGTTCCGCTGATGGCGAAGTACGAGCATAACAACAAACTGACATGAATTCTGCGAGCAAGGTAAGCGAAAAAGCAAACGTTGTCGCCGATTTTAGGCTGTTTCCCGCCATAGAATACTTAACGGTCGTTCCTCCCCACCGCCCGTCTTCCTTTTTCTACGTGAGTCACGTGCTTTTACCCTCGAGTACTCTAGCAATGGAGTCTGTAAGCGGACAAAAGGTTAGGTTATGAGCGTTTCTAACATTTTTCTTTTATTCTTTCTTCGATAAAATTGTTCGACAGACGAGTATAAATCGTATTCCTAAATAAAAATTCCCGAAAAGATAAACATATCGCTATTGATCGCATGTCTGAAAGATTAACCGATATTTCGAACGTTAACTGTTTTAGGTTGGTGAAATTTTCACCGCAGCCGGAGCAGCATTTAACAAGTTGGGAGAATTAACAATGCAATTACACCCTACAACGGACTCACCAGCAGGGTAACTAAATGAAACACACGCGTATTATTGCTTTTTGTCACAAGTAGCGGCAATGCGTCTCATGCTTTCGCTCAACTTTGTACGAGATTATGTGCTCGAGAGAAACGCGGGAGAATGTCACGTGATGTGACGTATTTAAGTATTAACCAATCAGAAACGTAATGCTCTGCATCTACAGCTTTGTTCAAGTACTATATTAGCGTACATCCTTTAACTTTGAAAATTCTTTTTGCTATAACGTTATCATTCGTTGCGATTATGAAATACACGAGGATATTATTAACCTCTGTTACGTTATATTTAGCTTATATTATATAAAGATAACTTAAATGTCGTTTACGTTTCTATTCCCTTTAATGCGTTTTACAAATTGTCAATGCACGCGGACAAAGAACATTCTACACTTGCGAGTGTCTAGGAATTGAATAATTAAATAATTAGATACTTCGCACCGCTGTCGCGTCGCTTTACCGTAAAAAGGATGGCTGGCTGTGTTTTTACATAACTCCCTGTGTCGCTTAATCTGTAGTAAATGGACTGACGAGGAAATTGAGATGCTCCGTCACTCGGTAAAGACCTTCAGCGAAGACTTGAACAAAATAAGTGAGCACATCAAGGGACGAACGGTGTAAGTGAATAAGGCTGCATCGAGCCCACGGCTGTTCCTCAATTTCTATGCGTCAGTCTCGATCCAAAATTAACCGGTTCGTTTCGACGTTCTAGCTCTCAAATTCGAACAACGCTAAAGAAGAAAGCTTTTGAGGAAGCTGGCGTGCCGATCAGGCAACAAATGATTTCTCAACAGTCAACGCAACAATCGGCAGTTCAACAAGTATCGAAGCAACAAACAGGAAATCAAGGATTAATGGGAAAATCGGCCGAAGTAACGTTGAACATGTTAAATGCGCCGGAATCGGAAGTGGACGTTGAGGGATTACCAGAGGAGTGTCAAGTAAAGCTCGAGTTCGAAGGTGCGACGGAAGAAGTAGCTTCTTAACGAGACCGGATTCATCTTCCCACGTGCGATCTTTTTTTTATCTCGATGTCTAAATATAAGATAATTTTTCGTATAATGTACGCTTAACGTTAAGTAACCAATATGTACCTTCGATAAATTATGTTTCTCAAATAGATTTGAAAAAATCAGCTACGAGATTATTTGCTTCGTGACACGTTCTTACCGACCAATCTACTAGTGCCTTTAATGAGGGCGCCACAAGCCGAAAGACCAGCGTCACACGCGCGTCAAATCGCTGTTGGCAGCAATTCCCGTTGATGCTGATGATCATCTAGCCCATTGAATAGAGATTTTTTTTGTCCATCTTTTGGTATTCTGCAATTTCACGCACGGTCATGTAGTTTCACGACTTACGTTACGTTAGTTCTCTTGCGTGACGCATGTGATTGACAGATTAGCAATGAGACGACTGACGGAGTATCCAACTTGTTCAACTAGTTAATCGGCAGCACGCACGAGCCGATCTCCTCCTATTGCATTCTCTTTTTCTTGATCGAGTCGCAGCTATCTTATTTTACAGAGAGATTAGCTCGTGTGTGTTCGATCAGCGTGTGATGGATCGGTACGGTGAACTCGAGTGAACATTTGCAATTCGGGGGCACCTGTGGCTGTGCCAGGCGCTTGGCGCTTGTAAACACTAAAATATCGCCACGACTGGAAACGTCACGATGGAAGGAGGCATATTAGAAAGTCCAGAGACCACTCTGGAGAGATCCGATGATGAGATCGCCTTACAAGGATTCTGCAGCCCTAAAAAGCCACTGTACAAAGTTCTTGGCCTGGCACTGATGTGCCTATTAGGCTTTGGTACGGTTGTCATTGTTATTGCTTAATTATCTTTACAACGTGATCGAGTGGCCATTGTCCATTATTTACATCTGTTTGCTTTTGTTTCGGTACATTATGACCTCATTAAGTGTTCGAACTCGAGTTTGAACTCAGTTATCGGGGATGACTAACATCTGTCATTTCTTTCCGATTAAGTTTTCCGTCAAGTAATTTTCAATCGCAGCCCGCAATAATTTTGTTTATTACATTTTACGATACGATGGTCTGCTATCTTTTTTAATCAACGTTGAAGCCCGTACTTTGACGTTTATTATCTATCACGTATTACAATGAAACGCTAACGAACCTATAAAGTTATAGGAAGTGTAATTTCTTTCGATCTTTCCTGTCATTACATCGAAAATATAATTGAATTATGAGATACTCGTTACTTGACAATCAGTTAAACAATCGCATAAATTTGATTATTTCAGCTTTCTCTGTCTATTGCCATCGTATTTATGTAACGTTTTTTCAACCAGTTATATACTTTATTTATAAATCTTTTCACGATGCAAAGGAAATTCATCTGCGAAAATTTTGCATTTATTTGATACTATAATACATTTGAAACAAAGGAAATAACTCTTACTTCTAATTACTACTTATTAATTTTTGTTTTCCATTGATTTGCGAGAAATTATTTTTTGTAATTGTTCCGTGAAAATCTTACTAATCGTGGTTCAGTTCCCTTCTACTGTTCTTCCAAGTAATACGAAATACACAATACACGCGTACAACACAACACACATTTATGAATGGAATCCGTGCAAGTTGTACAAGATATACCGTCCATTTTGCACATAGCCTCAGATAAGCCGTATCATCTTGTCGGTACTCTTTCGTCCGCGAAATTTTACTTTTCCCCCTCTTGTTGATGTTCCTTGTATCAACAAGACATGTAAAATGTATTCGTGCGAGTTCGAATCGCACGCGTATTAGTCGCGTTTCTCGTGCGCTCTTGAGCGATCAATGAGATTCGCTTATATCATGCGACTGCACTTCCATCCGATGCATCAATTAATCCAACGAAACGCTTTTATTTGCAGGTTCTTACTTCTGCTTTGACAATCCTGGTGCTTTGCAAGATGACTTTAAAGTCGACTTGCAGATGTCAACTAGCAAATTTGTTTTATTGTATTCCATTTATTCATGGCCGAACGTGATTTTATGTTTTATTGGCGGATTTTTATTGGACAGTGTATTTGGCATACGTTTAGGAACAATTATATATATGGGACTTACGCTGATCGGACAGATTATATTTGCAACCGGAGCTATAGTTAACGAGTTTTGGGTGATGATGGTTGGTCGCTTTGTTTTTGGGTACGTCTGAGGCTTCTATCCTCTATAGGCTTAGAATGTTTCATGATTTTGGTATTAATTTTGATACCTTTACAGCGTTGGCGCAGAATCATTGGCCGTCGCCCAAAATAACTACGCTGTTTTATGGTTCAAAGGAAAGGAACTCAACTTGGTGTTTGGTTTGCAGCTAAGTTTCGCCAGAGTCGGATCAACCGTGAACTTTTTAGTAATGGAACCAATTTATAATTACGTGTCTCAATATTATAAGGGACCGCAATGTATTGGCATTGTTCTCTTTCTTGCTGCTCTTACCTGCGTGGGTTCTATGATCTGTGCGTGTTTACTGGGTATTATGGACAAGCGTGCTGAGAGACTATTAAGAAGGGGGGAGGGGCAAGAAACCGAAGTCGTTAGTTTAACCGATATTAAAGATTTTAAATTGATATTTTGGTTGATCGCCGTCATTTGCATTGCTTATTACGTCGCGATATTCCCGTTCATCGCATTAGGAAAGTAAGTACGACTAACGAGGAACTTGTACAATTGTATTTTACGTAACTACGTACTACTACGCTATGTTGTTCTTTCCTTCAGAGTATTTTTCGAACGAAAGTACGCGTTTGAACCATCAAACGCGAATATGGTTAACTCTCTCGTCTATTCCATATCAGCTATCGCGTCTCCCATCTTGGGCTATCTTGTCGATAGAACTGGGAAGAACATCTCTTGGATGTTTGTCAGTATTCTTGCAACTATAGTAGCTCATGGACTGCTCGCATTCACATATGTAAATCCTTATGTATGCATGATTCTCATGGGATTAGCATACTCTATGCTTGCTAGTAGTTTATGGCCACTGATCGCACTTGTTACCCCAGAATATCAGCTTGGTACCGCTTACGGAATGTAAGTAAAGTTTGACACGCTCTTTAAACATCTTCGAAATGCTCGACAGTTATTCTTACAAGATCCTTTATATTTACAGTGCACAGGCTGTACAAAATTTGGGTTTGGCTACAACTTCAATAATAGCTGGTATAATCGTTGACCGGGGTGGATACTTCATGCTTGAAATGTTTTTCTTGGGTTGGCTATGGAGTATGTCTTTTCTTCGCATTGCTATTTCGACGAGATATAAATGTCTCTGTATACTACTAATTTATAATTAACGCTCTAATAGTTTCGTTAATAACCGCCGTTGCAATCTGGGTGTCGGATGTAGCAACTAGCGGTGGCTATCTGAATATGACGCCAGGTCAGAGGGAAAAGTATGAAGAAATTCGGCGTACACCGGAGAGTCTCGAAAGAGAAAAACTACTGGCTCCGGAATCTACTTCTGATTTATCGACGGACGATCTTTTACAACCGCAATCTGACATTAGCATTAGAAATCGTTATCTCTCTCGCATTGGAGGAATGGTAATCGTGCAATCTTTTTTCAAACGATTTAAAAATAATCGACGGAATGTAATCGATGTAATGCCTTTAATACTTTTAGGTACCACCTAACGTAAAAACACCGATTCACCGGCTATTACGATGATGCATTTTATTTAGACAAATTTATAATATAAATAGCTATGTTCGTTTGAAATCTCGGTAAAAGAGTTGCTCACTGTGTCTTCCTTTTACACAGCATTAATCTGTGATAATTTCGTAATCGATGCGTTTGAATTATAGTTCGAATTGCACGTAATCCATAATTGTGACAGATCGAAAAATAGATCTTTTATCAACAAATTGATATGCCAGTAATTGACAAGTGGCAAAGATATACGTATATATCATTTGTTTTTGGCATTTATTGTAACTACGATTGTTAATAATAACACGATTTTATGAAACACCAACGAATAACGTGTTTTTAACACGAACAAGTCAAGAATTGTTTTCTACCTCTCATTTAAAATACAAAAAAACCTATATAAATATTTTAAATTACTTATCGTTCAAGACCTGTAACACGTAACGATCGTGGCGTACAAGAGTACCTTAATGCACATTTGGTAACGTACAGTTAATCGAAAGCAAAAGTCTTTAGATGATCCATGATAGTCTTTAGATCAAGATAGATCTTAGATCTATCTTGCATCGCTTTCTTTTGTACCTGTCAACGTTAATGTAGTATACGTTACATTAAATTATACCATTCTTTTTATAACAATCGAACCTTTTAAAGCGTATGAATTTTCTTTTTCTTTCGTTATAATTCGTTATAATATTATAGAAACGACGTATTGAAAACATTTTCTATCCACGACGAAGATAATTTTATACGTAAAAAATAGTTCTCACGCGATTAAGGAATACGCACTGCTGAAAACAAGGAATTATTGTTTGTCAGGCAAATTTTGTTTAAACATCGTATACTCTTGTTTTCTACCGAACAGCACGTGAACCGATCGTAGTCGTTGTATACTAGAAAAATCAATTTGATCATAGCGTGAATAATTTTTCTGTACTGGAAAAAAGAAGCGTTTGACATACGACGAGGCGACGCCATTGGCTGTGACGCCTGTCAAGACTCAAGACGCTTATTTATACACAGCTGTAGTGTGCAACACGTGCGTATCCGTGAGCACTTTTATTATTGGGAAGATCACGGATTTTACTTTAATTTTCGTCGACATGGGGGTCCACGACAACGCAGATTCGAAGTATATCGTTATGGGTACTTCGAGTTTCTCGAAATTAGCACCGAAACGCCCTACTACCGTCGTATTTAACGAAAGTCCGAGCAAAATTCTAAAACACGAGGACAATCAACAAAACGTTCAATCAGAAAATGTGGATAAAGGAAATATTGGTTTACAACAACAAAAGAAGTCTTTACCGGTTTATAAGCTTCGTAAGCGGTAAGTTACGTATTATTCTCATTCGTTTCTCGATTGATTTTTTACTGCTATACTTTGCTCCACATAACGTGTTCGAAGTAGACAAGCAAAACATCGTGAAACAAGATGGTGTATCATCGACTATGCAAGGTTGATAACTCGGTTCCTCGCCGTACAGATGGCAGCATTGTACGGAACTAAAGACGCGCGTACTGGAAATAATTTGAAAAATTATTCGCCATATAAGATCCTTGTCAATGAAATTTATCGATATTTTGTTTAGCAATACTTTGATCGAATATTTAATTCCCTTTAATACGTAAATATGTTTTCAAGAGACGCTAAAGTTGTAGAATACGAATGACATTGCGAAACAAAACTGGATTTACATTGCAAAGTTATTAAATTATGGATAAGTAATTACAGTGGATGATGTATACCGTGATACTTTAGGATTCGATGGTATTTTTAAAAGTACGTTGCTCCGCGGTAGATATAAATTTGTTTTGTTTTGTGTTCTCTTACTTTTACGTTCTTGTAAATTTAGCGAAAGGATAGAGGAGGATTCGGTTTCCTGCGAGAAAGTGTTATCGTTGGTAAATGTCGCGTCATTACACAACGAACGACATAATAGTTCGACTATCACGCAGACGGGGAAAGTATAACGTGGACATGGACGAATTCTCTTGCTTACGTCCATACTTTATCAAAGTTACATGTATTTGGTATAAATTCATACAATCAATCAGCGGGTTGCAGCGTTCAACGTCAAAGATAAATCAATAAAATCATTCGATTTACCGATACCTATCCGTGTTTTTCCATCGTAAGACGGTGCGCGGTTTCCAGGCGAGCTAATAATAAACTCGCTTCAACGTCCGTTTCAGGCTACTCGAAGAGATTCGCAGAAACAGCACTCTAATCGTCATCGGCGAAACGGGCAGTGGCAAGACCACGCAAATTCCCCAATTGCTGCTCTCCTCTGGCATCGCAGGCACTACCGGTTGCATTGGTATCACTCAACCTCGAAGAGTAGCCGCGGTGAGCGTGGCTCGCAGAGTTGCACAGGAGCAAGGAGTAGAACCGGGTAAATTGGTCGGTTATTGCGTACGTTTCGAGGACGTGACTTCGTCGCAAACGAGAATCAAGTATCTGACTGACGGAATGATGGTCCGCGAGGCGATGACCGACGAGATTTTATCGGATTATTCGGTGGTGATCCTTGACGAGGCTCACGAACGCTCGGTGCAAACTGACGTGTTGCTCGGCGTGGCGAGAAGGGCACAAAATTTACGAAAGCTTAAGAACCTGCCGCCGTTGAAACTGCTTGTAATGTCAGCTACGATGGACGTCGATAAGTTCAGCAAGTATTTCCAAGCACCGGCAGTGTACTTGGAGGGTCGTCAGCATCCGGTGAAGATTTATCACGCCGTCAAGTCGCAGGAGGATTATGCGTTCTCTGCCCTTGTCACAGCTTTCCAGATTCATCGCGACAACCCTGCTAAGTAATTTTTTCCATTTATTCGCTCTGCTCCTATTTTTACTCGCGTAGAAAACTTGTACAAATCGTCGTCAAATTGTACAAATATTTCCGATGCTCTGAATCATTTATAGTTTTTGTTTTACAGTATCGATCTTTCTACGATACTTGCAGATACGAAGAAAAATGAAAACTAAGTAGGTAATTATATCATAACGTGAGAAGTGGAATATATATATATATATATATATATATATTATGCCTATAGTACAGGCAGAATGTTGCCAGAGCGAAATTAAAATTGTGCACCTCTTTTTCAATGGAATCGTACGATTTTGGAGAAACCCGTTGCTTCCTATGAATGATGTTCATTTCTACTAAAAAAAAAAACTAAAAAGTGAAAATTGGAGATCAATTAGACGTGGACATAAATCAAACAAAACAGCAGTTAATATCCAGTTGGTAAAGTTTCTATGCGCATTTGCTTTTTATATTTCATCTTTGTGGTAAATACGCGTATAGTAAATATTTGTATAGTATATCAAAGTTGTACATAGGATTCTCAGAGTTCAATTGTTCGGTTCATCGCCTTAATTTGAATCAAATTGTATGAAATTGTATGAAATTGTATGAAATTATTAATCATCCCTTCGGATAATTCGCGTTTAATGTACAAAGGATCACTTTCCGAAATAATGACAGTTGTAACGAGAGCATACGATGACTGTGACACGCCGTTGCACCGCGTTCGAGCGAGACGTGTCATTGCGCTATAATCGTGCTACGATCATTTTGTTGCTCTTTCAAGTTCGACTTAAGTAAAATTCGATCGCAGCGTATCGAAGGAAAGTCACGGAGCGTCGTTTCTTGCGAATTTCCTCCAGTTTTCTAGGTAAACGCGTTCCGCGACACGATGATAATAGAAATACCGTCGAGTGTAAATTTTCCACCTTAGTAGGCCGTTTGCAAGATCCCCGTGTATTTGCATAACACCGTTACTTTTATTCGATTAGAGGCGAGCAGGTTCGAATACGAAGCCCGTGGAAGTGGGTCAAAAGGAAACAGACGATTTCCAGAAACGTTTTGTCTCTTTTCCAGCGAGGATATTCTGGTTTTTCTAACCGGGCAAGAAGAAATAGAGGCTGCGACTGTGAGCGCGAGGCAAGTAGCTAAACAATTGGATGGACAGGATTATCCATCGCTGAAGGTTTTTCCACTGTACTCGGCTTTGCCGACGCATCAACAATTAGAAGCCTTTAAACCATCCGCTCCTGGAATGAGAAAGCTGATTTTGTCCACCAACGTGGCCGAAACTTCCGTTACCATTGGCGGTACGTGCGAATTAACGAAATTAATAGTCTGTTCGCAACATTTTTTGCGCTATCCCATATCGTCTCCGATCTCTTCACGCTGAATATTTCCCTCTACGTTAGAGCAATTCTAAGAACATCTTTTTGCGAGATTCCTTTTTTCCCGATTGTTGAAATTGCACAGGAATTCGACACGTGATCGACACCGGAGTGGTCAAAGCGAGAACTCATCACCCGACCACCGGATTGGATGTGCTGAGGGTGGAAAAAGTCTCAAAGGCACAGGCCTGGCAGAGAACCGGCCGAGCTGGCCGGGAAGCGGCCGGCAAATGTTACAGAACCTACACCAAGGAGGAATTCGAGAGGATGAAGGAGATGCCTGTGCCAGAGATACAAAGGTGTAGCCTCGCGGGAGTAGCCCTCCAGCTGCTTGCTATCGGCATCGACATCACCACCTTTGATTTTATGGACAAACCACCGAAGGAGGCCGTTGACGTTGCGGTGACCTGTCTCGAAAAGTTGGGTGCCGTTAAGGGTGAGTCTCGTAGTTTCGACGATAGGACAATTATATTTAGACGAACGCGCGACTCGAGTCGGTCGCTCGAGGGACGAGTGGGCTGACTTTGAGTAAAACGCAGCGTAGATATTCTCGTTACTTGTCTCAATTTCCAGAGGCGACTAGCAAAGAGGGCAGAGTAAAGATTCTAAGGATTCGAAAAATATCGTTCTATGCGAATGAACGAGCCATACCATTTTATCCTTGTTCTTGTTATACATTTATTTCGACCATCGCTGATCGTACAAGTTGGTCGTCATCGAGATCGTATACTGCGTATGTACATATGTACGTACGTATATATACCATATAAATGATACACGCGTACGTGCATTCGCGTCGTAATAAGTCAAATATAAAATAGAAGCATCTAATCGATCTTCGCGTCGATCGGATTCTCAATAAAATCGGATAGGTATAGACGAAATATTCGTGAGACGTACAGATGGATATTTCATAAAAATATGATATAGTCTGTTCTCAACTGATAACTTACCGCTTAAACTTCTCGAATGTTCGAGGGAAAATCGCACGAATAATCGATATTCGTCGTAAACTCGATCAAACTCGTAAATCAAATTTTTGTCCGTGCCACCGATGTTACGGAAGCAATGGTTGCTTGTGATTTATTCAGCACGATAGACAGGGGTACCTCGGACTATGTACAAAGTTCAACATCGGAAAATTAAACGCAAAGCTACGAATGTCCGTTGGTAGAATTTGCCGGGAGAAACTAGATCGGTCAATTAAGTTTTAGACTATGGTTCGAGTTTGAGTTTCTCGTTCGTGAGATCAGATCGCCGCGCTAATCGAACTATCCAAACCGTTGGAAGATTTCTTTCACCTAAAACTATTCGTTGGGATTTGTATAATCTTAATCGATCTCGATCGCGCGAGAAAATGAATGTTAAATACACAAACGCGCGAAGAAACGGGAGCGCCGCCGCGTATTCCCGATAGAAGGAAGATCGATGGATTTCAACTCGAACCTCGCGTTTGCTCCATCGTTCGACTCCATCCGACGATCATCCTGTTTCGAATCGAACAAAACGGAAAGATGGAATCTTCAGAAATTACACGATCGTTTATTTCAGCCTAAAGCGTAAACGATATATCGCGTAATATCGCTCTTGTATACCGTATTGTACGGTATAAAATTGTATATACGTAAACACGGTAATTTCGAAGAGGGCATTATCGTCACACAGCGTACCTACTATTTGCACGTACGTTTAAATATTCAAGTACGGATATTTTTCAGATTTTAAAGGGTATTATGTACAGCTAATTCTTTAAAGTACTACGTTATACGTATATTTCTATCCTAAATACGATTCGATCAACGAGATATTTCTATATTAAACAAGCGATTATTACTACGTTATTAGTCGTTAGTGACATCGACATTATAATTTTAATGAAACTATCTCGTTGAATTCTTCTTTTTTTCCAATTGTCTTAAAATCTATCGTTGGTTCCTGTTGTTAGGATCGTCGATACTTTTAACCGCGGAAAAGCGAAGCAAAGCGTTTCACATAGAAGTACGGTGTTCTATACGGCGAAGAACAACTTAACTCTCGAGTCTTTGGAACCTTTTTCGATCATCCATATCATCTCCAGTAGCGAAACGAAACGAAAAAAGAAAAAAAGAAAGAAGAAAATTAATTACCGTTTTTAGTTAAGATTCATAGCGCGTTTCACCGAGAATAAGATCAAGCGTCAAGTGGCGTTCCGTATCGATTTCGGGATTTTAGCTGTTCCGGAATGTGTAAGACTCCGCTACATCCTCTATAATCTCATTTTCTTCGTATCTCGGCATTGATTTTTCCAGCGGCGATACAAACGGCGTTTTTAATGCATTTATTGCAAAGTACTCGTAGCCTCGCAGTTGTCGAACTCAAATTATTGCTGTTCGATCACGGACGAACATCCTAAAATATGGGGTAACGATTAAGCTTTCGATCGATCTTGCGTTTAATCTTACGAAAAATAGAAATTCGTCGTAACACGAACGGAGGATTCGATCGAGGCTGACGGTTTCTTGAGCGAAACGGAACGAAAGTGCATGGACGGTCTACTACCGTAGATGGAGGAAATGCTTTGGCTTTCGCGTAACAGTTTCATCGCGATCGCAGTGTAACGCGGATTGTACGAGTTTCAATTTAGGTACAGCGTGTACGATCGAACCGTAAAATTTTATCAGAATATCTCGTCGTTGTTCTTTGCTTTGTCAGATAGCTCAGCTGTTTCTGCTCGGTCGTCGTTCGCTTTACCGAAAAATGATCGCTACGCGTTTTATCGGATAATTCGCTTTGCGGGAAAGATCAATAAGATCGTAAGAAACAAAGTTTTACGTACATACGGACCGTATCGTCGTAGGCGTAGAATTTCTTTTTTATTTATCGGTGCGACAAATTGGGAACGGGAGTTTGGAGTTGCGCCGCAAACTCTCGAAAAGGAAGATTCTGAAATTCAAATAAGCGACATCGGCTCACGGAGGGAATATATCCCCGGCCGCGAAAACAATACGTTCTCCCGCTTTATCTCTTTTTAGAACAGCGATATTTCATATCTCGCACGTTGGTTATCGTCGTAACTGTATCGCGTGTACATCTAAAACGAAAATCGCTGCAATTTTATTCGACGTCGTTTACGTCGTCTGGAGGAGTATAATTCCATGATGTATATCGCGTCTCGATACAGTTTCTACGTCTATTTGTCTTCTATCGGTCGCGGGATCGCGGGATCGCGGGATCGCGGGATCGCGGGATCGCGAGAGAGAAGAGTTTCACGCTGATCGAACGATATTCTACGAATCTATCGTAACCGCAAACTGATCCGAACGGACCAAGATATCGAACGTTCTCGCGATCGTCGTGATTTATTTTTTAAGCAAAGTAACAAGTAACGCTTGCACTTTTTGCACTATCGCGCTCAAAGACGAAAACTGACACGGCCGAAAGAAGTCGTTACCTCGCGGGACATCGAACAGGTATTTAATTTTCGAGAAAAGTTTCATCAAAGATCGGTCGAACGTATTTGTTACGACCCTTTCTCAGTTCGTGGCTTCGTCTCTCGTCGTACGACGATATCGGGTCGTCGAAAATTGCACGTATACGTACACGTATATGTATGGATAAGACTTTTTCGTTCGACTTTCATGGGAATAGGTTCTCCGCCACAGCTGACTACCCTTGGAAGAACAATGTCCTTATTTCCGTTGGATCCACGCTTCACTAAGGTGATTCTTGCATCCGCGGAGCATCAGTGCCTCGAAGAAGCCCTCACGGTCGTCGCTCTATTGTCAGGAGAGTCCGTTTTCACCGATCCACCTGCGAAAAGACAGCAAGCTTACGTCGCTAGATCAAGGTATCGGATTTTATCGATCCGTAGCTCGACCTCTGTTTCGTCCAATATCGTATCTTTCACCGGCTCTTTCGTCGTCTTCTTACGTTTCACAAAATTTACGAAAGCACGTCTTGCGATAAGAATACTCTCCGAACGAAAGATTTCGCGTATACACACACACACACACACACACACACACACACACACACACACACACACACACACACACACACACACACACACACACACACACACACACACACACACACACACACACACACACACACACACACACACACACATGTATATGTATGTATGTATATTTTAATAAACGATCATTAGAAACACGTATCGGTCCTTTTCGTCGAAATAAGTATTCGCGAATCTAGAGCAAATTCTGCCTTATATCCCTTTAAACGTCGAACAGAGATCCGTCTACGATGCGATCGATACTCGCAGTTTGTTACGCTTCTTTCGTTCGTTCCAGATTCGCCTCCCCCGAGGGAGACCACGTCACGCTGCTCAACGTTTTTCGCGCGTACGCCAATACCAAGCAGAAGAAGGTCTGGTGTCACGAGAACTTTCTGCATCACAGGAATCTAGAATACGCCGCGGAGGTGCGACAGCAACTCGCCACATTGGTGGAACGTGCGAATTTGGAGAAGGCCAGCTGCGGAACGAATACCGAGCAACTCAGGAAAGCACTCCTCGAGGGTCTCTACGATAATCTCGCCGAATTGCAGAGGGATCAGACTTACGTCACCGTGAGTTCGTTTTATTCTCCTCCTCTCTCTCTCTCTCTCTCTCTCTCTCTCTCTCTCTTTCTCTTCGTTCTCATAGTATCGCAACGACCGTTAGTTGGAGATACTTCCTGACGTCGTTAACAGTTGGCGCGGTAAGAGAGGAAAGGCATTTAGAAGAAACGTGGAAACAATTTTTATATTGAAAAAGCTGTAAGCGACGACGAACTTAAATACAGAAATCTGCGCGCTTTCGTACATACAAGAATATTTTTCTGCCATTTCTACCATGTGCCACTACGTACTGTTTTACCATTGTTACGTGCTATCTATTTTCTACGTTTATCTTGATTTTGAGAAAGAGATGCTGCGCTTGTACCACTTGTTGTCCGCTCAAACCGTTGTCGGCGATAGTGTACCTATGCATGTGTGTGTGTGTGTGTGTGTGTGTATAATCATAATTTTTAGTCCGATCGATTTATCATTGAATCTCGTTTTTACAATGGTGGTTACGAAAGTAAATTTGAAGAAATCGCTCAATATCTTACCAAGCGATTAAAGTATCTCTGGCGCGGTGATGAATAATTTCGAGCAAATCGTAGAAAAATTTTGTTCGCGTCTTCCGTATCTTGCGAAGACAACGCGTAGGTAAATTTCGACGCAATTCGACGTCGAGGCAATTGCGTCGCGTCGCATCGTCGCTCGTTCCTTAACGGGCTAATCGCGCGCCATCGGGCGTCGAACGACGTCTTTTTCAACTTGTTGCGACAAAGGAAAGCGACATCGCGGCGAGACGGAAAAGTTCACCGCGCAAAAACTTTTTAAACAGACAGGACGGAAGGGAGTGGTGGTAGGTAGCGTCGTTTCGCTGTCATGTCGGAAATTTGTAGCTTAAACGAGTTTCTTCGGAGTATAAGGCACGGTTTAAGCGAGTTTTCTCTGCCGGCGACTTGGTAACGAGAATTTAGGAGTAATTGGATTGTTCGTTTGTGTAGGTGAGCTCGAAGCAGCCGGTCGCCATACATCCTTCCTCGACGTTACACGGCAGCAAGCCACCGTTGATATTGTTCACGGAGGTTGTAGCCACCGGAAGATGTTACCTCCGCGGTTTGTCCGTCATCGACTGCTCGTGGTTGACCGAAAAAGGATTCGGCGTCGGAAGACACGATTAAACGGAATGCCCGCCGTTTCGGCCGTGAAAAAAACATTGGAAGCTTCGTTTCAAGCGTTCCCGTCTCTGTGCCGGATCGTTGTCATCGAGTGGAATCGACGCAACTCGTTTTTGTACTCTGTACAGTTCTTTAATAAAGACGATCGTTGTGTCGACGGAGATGGCACGCGGATACGTAAGTAATTCGTCCTTCCTCTCGTCTCGTTCCACTCTACTTATCCGTCTATCCGGCTTTTTAGCTGAAATCGTTCGCCGGGCGATTATCAATAAGATAACTTTGAAAGCGAACGTATTCATCGTTTCGTCGCGAATCGCAGAAAGATATTTTAGGATTTAGGTAAAAAGATGTACGGTTCTAGCTCGGTCTTCGCTCTTCTCGATCTTTGAAATCTCTCTGAGCTTTAAAAACACGATTCGATTCGAAGCATTTGGTGTTCGAGCTTTCGCGTCTTATCCTAATCACAAATAATCGCAAACACCTTTGCGTATCGTAGAAATCTTCGTTTCGTGGCGTAAAAGATCTTTACCGTTATCGTCACCGACGAATTCCTTCTCCGACACGATTTACATATACGTCGAATAACGCAACAATGACTATAGACACTAGCAACAGTTAACGTCCGATAACGCGACAACTGGTAGTTGTACGTCGCACGATTGATAAGAACGTCGAACCGACGTAATATACAGGTTATTCGTGGCGGAAAGACGAAGCGCCTCCGTCACCCCGAGTACTACGTTTACGCGCGATGTTATCGATGTTTTGTCCTATCCTTACTTACGTTACGTTATATGGTTACCGACGTTTAACGATAAGAAACGTATTAATTTCGGCGATATTTATCTCGTGTCTAAACCCGGGTCATACATACGTATACACGTGTCTTGCGTGTCCCGGAAGAGTTCGAGCTAGCAGCGGCACTTGGCTACGTTCCGAAGTCGTTAGTGGGAAGCTAAAATCGATTAATCATAGTCGTAGCGGCATCGCAACCCGGGCATCTATATCGCCCTGGCGCGCGATCCGTATTCTACACGCAGCGAAACAAACGAGGCACACGACAGGGTGGGATTCGTCGCGATCCAGGAAATACGTAAATCGGGCTATTCTCGCCGATTTCCCCGACCGATCGATTACGAAGACGAATAAGAAATAATTCCATTGGTTAGGAGTTACGCGGTTTTTCAAGGGTGATCGCGTTTTCGTCGCGCGCGAACGGTTTCGTTCGACGAGAGCGAATAAGCAGGGCGCGGAACATAGTCATCGCGCAGTTCGCCGCGTGTCGTCGACAACAGGTGGCTAGCTCGACGAAATATCGTCGCGATCCCATGCGTGTAAATGCTCCGCTACCGAGACTCCCGTGTACTTTCGACGGACGACGACGGACGACGACGGACGACGACGACGACGACGCGTATAACGATCGTCCCATTCTCCTACGCTTACGCTTGCGATTACAGACGACGAAATGCAGTTTAAGTAAACGCATCGGCTGGTCGACGGTGTTCGTACGTCGTCGTATATTCGCATCGTGCGTCGAACGCAACGAAATCACAGAGCTCGTTGGAACGAATGCAGCAAATTGGTTGAAAGATGCCGAAAAACAACGTTCGTATAATTCGTACGTAGAGGAGCCTATTTTATCAAAAAAGGAGAGAGAGAGAGAGAGAGAGAGAGGATTAGTGGAAAATAGAAGCGTGTCTAGATGTTCGTATTAGTATTAAACAAACGTTATCGCGGAATAATCTTTTCCTCGATTATTACCAGGTCTGTAAATATGAAACCGGAATTTGCCCATATGTGGCGATAACTTTTAATGTAGCTAACTTCAATACGCGTCATTGACGCCATTTCTTTGTTTTGACATCTGCTAAAGATTTTCAACTGTTTGCGATACAAGTTTAGTGCAACAACATAGGTTTTAGTAGAATTTGAAAATGTCGAATTTTGTGCCTANAAATGGCTTGACGACTGGTTTGCCTCAAAAGAGGAACAGTTCTTTTGGCGTGGCATTCACAAATTGCCAGAAAGATGGCAAAAATGTATAACTAGCGATGGGCAATACTTCGAATAAAACACTTTTTATCATTTTCATACAATAAATGTGTAATTTCTTTGCAAAAATTCCGGTTTCATACTTACATACCTGGTATACGCGTTCAACGATAGTCTATCGCATCGACACGATGTTCCCATAATATCAAATTTATATATTGCGATACCCTAAAACGATTGTACGGCACGCTCTCGTTACTTACAAATTAAATATTATCAAGCAGATCGTAATTACGCTATATAAATTGGACTAATTGGCGATATATTAATCAACGAAATAGTCTGATTATTATGCACAAACGCAAATTAATATTTATTGGCGCAATACGAGGAATAATTTAATTTAAACTAATATACATATGTACGTACGTACGGTCGATAAAACGATATCGTACGATCGATATCGCGGCTATTTTATTAAACAAAATGGAAAAATGATCTCTTTCTCTCTTCCAATATCCAAGTTATTATTATTTAAGCTGCGTATCGCATATTGGTTATTTCTAGGAATTATTTGCGTCGCGCGATATACAGGTATAGGTGTAGGTAATCGTGGAAAGCGTACGAAGCACACGGTTCGTTGTATCGGCAGTTGATTTCCGGACGAATTGAAATCGCGTTCAGCTTCGGCGATACAGGAATGAAATTATTTAACGGCCTTTACAGGTATTACCAACGCGTAGATGCTTACTTGTTGGCATTAAGGCATTATGCCGCGCACAACGCTATTCTATAGCCTCGCGTCAATTATTACTTAACGGCAGAATATTGAATTTTCATCGCGCAAGCCGATCATCGCCCAATGGCGAAAGAACGCCGTTTCGTTCGTAATTACTCGCGCCGCTGTCTCCTTAATCGCACGCGTCGAGCTAACGTTTTAAATCTTATCTTTGGTACGTGTACGTTTCGTTGTAAAATACTCGACGAATTTCGTCGAAAGCGCGGGAAAAACGGATCGACGAAGTTGGTACAAAGAAGAAGGGCAGCTAATGTCGTTTATTAGGAAAATTTCAAACTCCGAAAACGTTAATATCGATGTAACAGGTATTCAAAAGTTTATTGTAACTCGCTAGAACAGATTAACGTTGGCTTTGGTGGTTTGCGGTTCGTGCGACATTTTAATACGAAACCAGATTTTTAACATCTTCTCCATAAATTCGTCCTTTCCCTGACTACGCATCGAAGCGAATATCGTTACCTGTTTAAGACGATCCAAGTGGTCTTAAAAGAAAATAATACGATTCGCTACGAAGCGCGAAACAACAACGAACGCGTCAACGTTTTCATTTAGTTTTCTATTAACGTCGTTACCCTTCTCGTAATACAATCTTCGGAACAACGCGGCGAAACGAAGACGATCGGTCAACGAGATAAGATAACGTAACGTACCGTAACGTAAGCAACAAGTTACCCGTTATTGCCACTTTATTCCGCAATCTCTTCTTGTCAAATTTCAATTCGATCGTCAACGTACAACACCGATACCCCGTTTCTCGTACTCGGAAATTCTCACACCGTTCGTATCGCTGCCATTTCCCAAACGAAACAAAGACAGTCTTTTAACCGTTGTAAATCGAGCAAATCGTGCAAAATACGAGATCGCTGGCGACAATTACGCGGATGAAACCGTCGTTGTATAATTCGTGCCGGCCGTGTAGGAACTCGCGTCGTTGTCGGCGGCGGCGGCGGTGATGGCGATGGTGATGGTGGTGGTGGTGGTGATGGTGGTGGTGGTGGTGGTGGTGGTGGTGGTGGTGGTGGTGGTGGTACTGCTGCTGTACTGCTGCTGTACTGCTGTTACTGTTGCTACCGGTGCTATCAAGTTATCGTTCGTCTTCGCCTCTTACGTCGTCGTCGTCGTCTCCTTTCAGACACATAGCTGTTTCTCGAGCTTCTCGTCGTCGAGGAAAATCGCATTCCTCGGTGTCGCGTGGTATTAACCGTATCAGCGAGCTCTATCGTATAAGGCTCCCTCCGACTCCCACGCTTTCTGTCTCGATTTTGCTCGGAATATTACGCTTCGTCGTGCGCTCGTCACCCCATTTACCGAGAAACATCCCCTTTGTTCCGAGACACGTTCCACGTAGAGAGAAGAGCCGCTCCACCTTGACGAGCCGCTCGCCTCGTGCTCCGTGGCTGTTCCATATCTACGGAATGCTCGATAACCATATTATTTTCCGCCATTCTTCATCGGTGCCTGCGAGAGAGAGAGCGAGAGAGAGAGAGAGAGAGCGAGAGAGAGAGAGAGCGAGAGAGAGAGAGAGAGAGCGAGAGAGAGAAGAGGATTCTCATATCCGCCGCTTCAGCTTTTGATCTTTCTCCCTCGACTTCTATCGTCGCGTCGCACGGGCCACGTCGGTATTAAATTCCGCAAGCTCCGGCCGGTTAATCGAGATACGCGAGTCGAACGGGAACCGAGCTTCTCCATTTATCTCGCGTCCGATTCGACCGATTCGACCGATTCGACCGATTCGACCCGGTGAGCCGATAACTCGATCGCGGATCGTTCGCTTCGCTGCCGATTCGCGTTCCTCGTCGCTTTTAAACGCCGCGATCGCGCTTAATAAAGATACGCGGCGCATCACCGTTTCCTCGTTATAACGCAAAGTACGCGACGAAGGGAGCACGGTCTGACTTTCTTTCGTCGCGGCAATGCGAGAAGCTCGTCGGATTTTTAAGCCGGAAACGGAGGTTGTGAAACGAACTCACGCGCGGAGAAAGGCGATATCGAACGATCACATCGTCGACAAAGAGTCGCTGGTTTATGCAAAGCGCGAGCACGTAATGTAAGTTCCGAGCGCAAATTGGAAATTTAAGAATATAGAATTTCAGATCCAACGGAACATTACATATTCATAGGACATTAAAAGTGGAACGTGAAATTTTCTGGTTAAGATTGCGCCATTCCACTAAGTTTAATAGGCTTTATTCGATCTGAATATGTATAGGCTATGAAACTATCCAAACTATATAAACTACTACCGCGCCAAACAATCTGTGTAAAAGTTGGCACACGCGAACAGTCGATGATATTGGTACATTTAATGGAAAACGAAACGCAACGATCGAAATAAAGCTCCACGTTTTCTGTTTCATCGTTACGTTACTTTTGGCCGACGGACGGTATCGTACTTACGAGCGATAATACAGGAACGTATATGTTAATAATAAAGTTCAAGGCTGACTTTTTGTCAACCGTTCTACGTGGAATACGAACGGGAGCAGGGGGGTGGCGGAGGGAGGAACACAATGGGAAGAATCTCCATACACCGGCTGGCTGCAAATGGTATGCCTTTAAATTACCGCCTATTTTTCATTTTCGGGATACGTAAAAAAATAGAGCGCGCGAATAAAAATCTACCGCTAGCAACCGCGTTTTCGTATTTGGGTTGCTGGGAATTATCTCGTTTTTAAAACGCATGCGAATCGATGGTTCCAAACGAAAGCGAGTAGATAATATTTGCCTCGAAGAATTTCCTGCGAATCGGCGAAAAATTGAAAGAAATCTTTGGTTTAGCGGAAACATCGTTTCCGTCAAAGTTAAAATTCAAATATCGTTGCGATTCGAACAGCCATCTCATAGCGTGATCAGCACCTCTTCTAAATACGATCTGTCTTATCAAATTTCTTTACACATTTTTATACAAATCCTAGCCTTCGATTTAGTCCAGTTTTCGTCCAGTTTTTGTTCGGTGTTTACGCGCGATTGTTTATTCGTTTCTCGAAGGCTGATTGCGATAAATTCTACTCTTCCAACGCGTTTACAAATCCTAGACTTTGTAAAAAAGCTATCGTAGTTTAGCTGGAAAAGAAACGTATTCGAACGCGATTAAAATAAAAAATCCGCAGCTGATCGATAATGTAAGATAAGGTGAACCGGGCAAATGACTACAAATTGGTATTGGTAGAACCAAGTACCGAACGATAGTTGCGTGCAAAATTTCAAATCGGCCACTCCGCGTATGCACGTACTTACGTACCTATGTACAATACGTACGTTAAGCGTCGCTCGAGTTGCAAGTCACGCCCAACTTTATCGTACTATTATTCGCGTGAAAAAAAAAAGAATCGGTAAATCTTTAAAATTCTAGAATCTAAACCTAGTTCCAACGGAATCGAGTTTCGCGATCGAGTATTACGCGTCTGGAAACATCGAAACATCGAAACATCGAAACATCGAAACAAGCGGCGAACCTTCCATCTTCAAAGCTAAACTGCACCCTATCTATACCGCGTCGAGGTTCGCCGTGTGTATACGCGTATACCGCGCTACTTACCTACGATGCAACTTCTTCGTCTGAAACTCGATTCAAAATTGATCAACAACAAGAAGCGACGAATCTCCGCCTTGAAAATGCTTCTGCTTCTATGTATCGATACGACCAGCCATTGCCGAGGTACTCCTCCTCTCGTTTAAAGTTTTCGAGAGAAGCGTAATTTCGTTGCACCGGCATTGTCCTATTCGCACGCGTGCGCCACCACCTACCGCAAGCTCGACATCGGCGCGGTGGTCAGCGACGAGCGCCGAGTCAGGGTCTCTTTTTACCGTTACCAAATAGCGCCGACGTACGTATTTTCAGGAAGCAAAGTGGGTCGCGCGTCGTTTGCAGGAATTCGGCCGCGCCATTCAGAATCTCGCGCGTTTTAGTCCGTGTTTTGCAGTCTTCTATCTTGGGACGTCGACGTACGTAGGTGTCAAGGTAGGAAGGATAAAACGAGAATCCGATAGCGTGGCTTTTTCGATCTTGCCGGAAAGTTTCCAAGGAAACGCGCGTACGTTTCTTGCGGCTTCTATTTTCTATTAAATTCGTTCAGAGTTTAGGTCGGAATATATCCGGGGAAAGTTTTAACAGTTTCGACGATATCGAAACGACGTTGGACGATCGTGGAAAAGAATTCCCGTAGCTTTGGAAGTAACCGACGTAACTGGTAATTTCAAATTTACAAGAATCGGAAATTGTATCGGCACGTCGTATTCTTCCTAGGAGAGCGGCGACACGACTCGAGCAGTTTGTCGTTTAAACGATCAAATTGGATAACAACGTATATATAACGGATCGATCGGATCGATCGTTTCAACGAAATCTGCAATTTTAACAACGCACAAGTAGAAAAAATTCCAATCTTTCTCGTTATCTTTTCACGGCAACAGAGTAAACCGTGCGAATGAATTAACGCGATTTAATTAAATCTTTCGAAACGGTTTTTTAAAGTCTTTCATGAAGATAAAATTCCTGTGTCGTGTCTCGTTTTCGACGTTTAATCGAACGGAACACACGTTTGCCAATATTCATGAGCTTTCATCCAATTAACTATTACGTTATTAGACACCGAAGGTACGTCCGTTTTAACGCGAACGCGTAGCTTTTCTATTTTAAGAAAAATTCCCATAATGGGATATTTTTCATACGGCGTGCAGAAAATTAAACAACGATGGCAAATCTAATATTTTGCTGGCGATAATTACATCGCGTACAGGATTACCGGATAAGTATCGAGTTACGCTCGTTCTGCTAACAACCACGCAAATGTGAAACGTAATAACGTAAGCTGTACTTGTTACACCTGTGCAAAGTACGATATAAATTTATGCGGATTTTAGCTGGCTTTCGTACGACATTCGACGAAAAGAGAATTATACGCGAAAGAAATGAAATTCCAGATTTTCGTTAAGAAGGTCGGTAGTAGGAAATCGTGATCGTATAACGTTTGCTAAAAATGTTTGCTCGAATTGCAGCGACGGGGCAAAAATGGGATTAAAATTATGAACGAACGTACGTACGTACGTACGTACGCGTGTATGCAAGTCCACTTCCCCGTTCTTATTTACGTATACGCGAGGCAGATATCGAACAAGTATTATTACTTATTCCAACAAGTAACGTCTTATTACGGCGTCCCGCAGCGAAGAATCCGTTCCTCGAAGAACAAAGGTTCCGCGGACGAAATCTTTGGAAAATGATCAAAGTATACGCGACAAAGCATACATTTGCAATCTGCGCGGCTATTTTCTATTCGTTTCGCGATGTCTTCTTGGTTTATCGTGAAAAGTATCTTTGCGAGTAAAACGGACACTCGACACGGTCCACGGTTGGCGTCTCGACCTCAAAAAACAGCAAGGATGGGTGTTTAATAATTTCCACGTAAACGTTGCTTGGACGATTAAAAGTGGCAGGTGACGAATAATTAGTGGAACTTTATCGATTAATTTTAACAGCCGGATTAGCCGTTGGAACGGAAGAGACGAAAAATCGAAAGATGTCGCGAAATTTAATTAATTAATTTTGAACGCGACGCTTTGTCGAGTGCTATCCCTTCTTCTCAGCTTTCGAGAGTTACTTTATTGTTGAAACAACGGTCCCGTTATTTATCAGCGTTCCGCTTTATCGCGCAAAATACATCGGCGAAATTTCATCGAGTTTTCGTTACAATCCACCGCCACTCTCGCCTCCTTTGAACACCGAACAAACAGTTTGATATTCAAAGAGCGATACATTTCGCCGCAGAGTCGAACCCTCTACCGCGAACGACAAATTGCGCGTCATGATCTACACGTTCCTATACGCAAGCGACGAAACTTTCGCCGGACAACGATCTTTCGGACACTCGTCCGGCCAAACGAGCTCGTAATTATTCCCGCAGACACCGTTGTTCGACGGATAAGGAAGTTTCTCCGAGGTACACGGGACGTTGCGATTCTTCGAAGACTACATCGATGGCAAAAAAGTGAATTTTACGCGCGACGGCAAGAGTCGGAGACAACGGGCGAACAACGATATACCAACAACGTTACACGAAAGCCAACAGATCTTCGACTCTGCGAAACTGTCAATGGGAACGCGATATCGTCAACACCGTGGACTACCACCAATTGCGTACGCGAATCGAGCGGCGCTCCACCGAATCGATACCGACGCATACGCGGTAGCAATTAAGCGAATTCGAAGCACACGTACCGAGAATATTTCGATTTCAACCGCAACCTTCTTCCCAATAAAGTACCGACTCCGTTTCGATTATCGGATTAAATGGCAAAACGGTAGACGGAATGCGGCAACGATAGGCATACGTCGTAACGAGCGGACATGGGACGACGTTGAATATCGGATCGAATTTATTTTATTGCCGAGAGAGCAATTTTCTTGATTGTTCGATTCTAGCGTCGTAATTTTGGGCGAAAGTCGCGGAGGAGAAAGCGCAACGAGGGAAAGAAATCTCGATCTTTTACCAGAGAAACAAAGAGCTTTCAACGTTGAATCTTTGTTCGGCGGAATCGGCTTAAAATTCGTCCGCGTATTCGCGTTGCGCCTCGTGAAGCGTCTCGATCGGCTCGCGTGTGCAACAGCGATCGAAACGCTTTCGGTTGCAAGTCGTGCGAGTAATTAGTCGAGTTTTAATCACCACCTTGTTTTGGCTACTGGAAAAACCGCCGGATGTTAAACGTCGGTTTTGTCGGGGCCGGTTAGTCGACGACTTTCTCCTATGATCGGTGCCATTAACGACAATGTGAATTGCAGTTATAAAGTTTTTTCTACTAATGGTAGAACAATTGCTGTCTATTTAAAGTAGGAAAATATGTCGTTTAACGTCGTTTAACGTCGTTTAACGTCGTTTAACGTCGTTTAACGTCGTTTAATACGGCTTAGGTATACGCATACGTAATAGGAAATTGCAGAGAAAATCGAAAGCTTGTAACTGATTTTAGGCTGTTCGGTTCAACCAACAGTTGCGTATATCGTGAATAAATTTTTACATTTTTTACAGATAAATACTGTACGGTATTTATCGGCAAGTCGACAGCGATATAAAGAGATGTGCTAAGAATATTCGAACACACAAGAATCCTATTTCCTAGGCATAAGCGTTTAATCTTCGGTTGTGTTACCGAATGTTCGAAGAATGGTCGAAGAATGGTCGAAGAATGGTCGAAGAATGGTCGAAGAATGGTCGACGAAAGAACGACCAAACGTTTAGAGAAATTTCGCGAACGTTTTCTTCTTCCTTATTCCTTAACGTTATACACGGAGAAATGATCGCTACGCGACAACCGTTTACAATCGCAGGAACGACGACGCTTTTGGCAGATCGATGTATTCCTTTTAAATATCCAAACTATACCTTCTTACGGAATACCTTTACGTTGGATGAAAATTCGAGCGTGTTTGCACAGAGATCGGATCGGTTAACGCATTAACGTTAAATTTATAACGCAACCGTGCTCTGCGAAAGAGTCGAGCGTATGTATCTTCTTACGTCTATCACGTACGACGTGTCTTTTCAATATTTAGAAGCGCGAAGATACATTATCGCACATAAATTTGTTTGGAAAATAGGTTCTGACAATTTGAACGCGATAAAAATAGTTGCACGATTATAAAGCTATTAACAGAAGTGACTAAAATCGACCGACTTCCATGTCTGCTAGAAATAGCTTTTTACACCCGTGACCTATGTCTGACCTAACTCAAATCTATACTACTTGCGCCTGTTTTAACAGTCCCTTAAAATAGATTTCGACCGAACCACGAAATACACGGACTATATGGCGTTTCTGTTTCTCTTAATTGTTCGAATAAATTGTTTCCCAACGTTGCTCCCGCTTTTCCGTAATATCGTTCACATCGCTTTCCATATATTTCAATACAATGTTCCTTCGCAGATTCCATATATTTTAAGCGGTCTCGAATAGAACGAAACGATACGAAACGATACGAAACGATACGAAACGAGACGAAACGAGGTTGCTGTCGCTCGTGCGCTCTATGGGATACGTCGTTCCTAAGTTTATCAAATCAATGGATATCCGCGCGTACAGATAGCGTCGATCGTAATTTCAAAGGTCCGTGAAGCTAATCGTTGAAAAAGTGAGTTTAACTTAGGATTTAATATATATATATATATATATATATATATATATATATATATCCACTCGCAACTCTCTGCAAATTCTATTCCTCGGGACGCGCTTTTCTAGCTGCGACACAGAGCTCGCAGGATCGAAAGAGATATAGGCTAGGGTAGGATTAATTACCCCGTGGTTCAAAAGAATCCCGGAGGCCGTCGCGTCGTTTAGTCGAGAAGACCATTCAGCTGACGCGAGTTGGGTGTACATAGCACAGGAAAGGAGACAAATGGAGATAGCGAGGGTTGTATAAAGTTGGGAAAAGAGGCCCGGAATAATCGCGGCAACGTGCATGGCATACCGGAGAGGAACGAACGGGAAACCGCGAACCCTATTCCGTTTTTCTATTCGACGTGGTTCGACGATGTCTGTGTACACGGGTCGCGTGATTAAGAATTAAATATTTACGAGTCCGACGATGGGAGGAATTCGAGCCGCGCTGACGACGTCGCGACAGGTTGAATAGGAGCATCGGTGAAAAAAGAGAGAATTGAAAGGGGCCGGAAATAGGCGCGTGCTTCCTCGAGGAGACGCGAAAGCGTCGGTATCCCTTTCGTCTTTCTTTCTATAGATCGCCACGGGGGTCGCGCGAGTCCGCCTTTCGTAAGACGATCCTCGAGAGCCCCTTAATAATGAATTCCCCTCTGAATGCCGGTCCATGGTGGCATCCTCTTCCGTGCACCAACCCTTCCTCCTGTGTATTTACGCGGCCCTTTTTCTTTAGCGGCTCGGTGTACCGAATGTGTGCCGGTGACTGCGAATACGAGCGTGGATGATTACCGCTGAATGATGGACTTCCGGGGCCGCGAGCTAACTTCTGCTTTCCGGGTTCTGTGGTTTCGTCTTTCTTTCTTCTTCTTTCTTTCTTCTTCTTCTTCCTTTCTTCTTCTTCCTTTCTGCCTTTTTGCCGGAGAAGGAAGACGAGACACGGACGGTTAGTTTAGACGTAGACGCGGTTGTTGTTTCAGTTTCTTTCTTTTTATTCTTTGTTTCCTTTTTTTTTTTTTTCTCACATAGCGATAGATGATTTAAGCGGAGAAGGTACTTGCCTCGTAACGATTAAAGTAAGATTTATCGATACGTTTGCCGGTTGTTCGTTCCGATTCGATACCTGTTTCATTTCCATAGAAATTTTGTTACGTGGTTTGACGCGCGTCGATTAAACTATGGACAAATTTATGCCAGACGAAATATAAAACCAGAAAGACCCAATTTGTAGTCTCGCTTCGTGTATAATTTGTAATATGGTCTCGCGTCGAAAGAAAAGTGCCAACGTTTGTTCTTTATCCGGGACCGGCTACACAACGCTGTTCAACGGAATCTCCCAACGTCGTCTCCGCTCCGTTTATCCCTACGGTTGCTGCAGCGGTCCAGTATTCGTTAACTGCTTCGATCGTACGTGGACGCGTACGATCTCCCCTTTTCGAGCCACTCGTCGGTCGGCGTGACAGCCGACAGTATACATACAAATGCGAGCGTTTCAAACGAAAATCTCTGAGACGAAGGACGAACGAGAAGGCGGATGAGCGAACTTTACGAGCGTTCCTTCTGTATCATGGTCGTTCGTACAAGGCATAGTTTTCGCCGCGTTTAATCAACATCTTGCTCGCGCTATACGCGAGACAATGTCAACAAGCCGTTTGAGGGAAAATAGAGGGAAAGTAGAGAGGTAGAGAGGTAGAGAGGTAGAGAGGTAGAGAGGTAGAGAGGTAGAGAGAGCAAGATGGTCTCCGTTTTACGCGAGCTCCGAGCATGCTACATAAATGATCGCTCCTTTTTGCCGCTTATCATTTTGCCTTTCATCGTCCCTCTTTGTCTCTTTGACGAGTCTTCTCTGTTTGATCTTCATCGTACTCTTCATTCAGGAGCCCATTCAGGACTTTCAATCCTTTCACCGACATCCGACCATTTTCTTGTTCGCCGGTTATTCAGGCCTCGAGGGCGCAAGGAGAGGGCGCGACGTCGGATCGTCGAGTTTACCGAATCAAAGGAATACGATTAATATCGAATAGGTGTTTATTTGTCGCTCGAGCGATAATACACAGGGTGGTACAAAAAATTGGACAGATATTCATAAAGCGCGAGTGTATTACATAGACGACGAGGCAACGAAGAAAGTTCGCGTACGAAAATCTTGTCGGAAGATTTAACAGCTGCTGGCTTGGCGAATCGATCGATCTAAATCGTACGACGCTTGTATCGAATTAAGCAGCCGCGCCTATCGGTTATTACGATTATTTAGAGATAGAAACGAAAGTCTCGACATCGTGCTTTATTTTTGCACTTTTTATCGGTGACATCATCCCACGACCGTCGTACCGCCAAACTGTTGTCCTATTCGAATAAATTTTCACGCCCGTCCTATCATCCCCACGCATGGTTACATTTGGAACGTAAATATCGCCGAGATCTATTCTATCGGCATAATGCGACGATAGCGGCGCAACTTTCAACAGCTTAAACGTCGTCCGCATTATACGAACGCCATAAACGTACCCGATATCTTTCGCAGATACTCGGAGTCTTCTTTTCGAACTTTACGAACGATAAAGAGCGTCGAAACAGACCCGTCGATAATCCTTAAGCGTTATTCTTCAGTTTTATAAAATTCTCCGCGTAAAACGCGTACGATCGATTTTCGGAGTGGCGGACATTTACTCGAAAATAGTTTCATCCGCTGTTTGAAAAACGTCGAAGATGCTTGTGTCGTGCTTCTTGGGAGTAGGTTCTATCGTAATCTCCGAACGGTAATATACACAGCTGTGCTCGTAATTTCGCAGGATTGGTTTTAAACGCTAGATACCGTTACGAAATCGATCGCATCGAGCAGATTAAAAAGTTGAAAACGAGCTACGGAGAATAACGTTCACGATCGTCGATACACGTGAAATCTACGTGTATTCTACTGCAAACGCATTCCGTACAGCGTCCTACCGCAGTGTATCGTTCCGGTACACGGTCGCACTACAAACAACGTTACTACGAACGTTATCGCGAGGATTCGATGGCCACAGTCCGCAACGTCGGAGCTTACACGCACCGCGGCAGAGAACGAAGAAAACGGTCGATCGATATCGATTAAACATCGGAGGACGGAGAATCGTTTCCGGAATTTGCCGTTTTCGAACGCACGTTTGCCGAGTCGTGCTTCCCTGTATCGTGCATCGTAAATAAATCGCGATTGTTCGCGAATAAATAATCATTACGGAGGGAAATCACCAGCGACCGCGCAACGCGATATCTATAGTCGAACGCGATGAGATCTCACCGTGCTGCTCCGCTCTATACTCTCGCTGTTCGTTCGTGTTTTCGTTGAAAATATAATCGAACGAATATTCGTTGCGCGGTTGCCAAACGCAATTGCAAATTACCGACCGTTGCCTGCTACCTTTCGACACGGGGCTGTACTCACCGTTAGGGAGAAGCATCGATGGTGTCACGGGGAAACGTATCGCCAACGTTCGAACGATTCTTAATCGTTGGGTATCGCGATTTCAACCACGTGGAAATCTGTCGACGCGTCGAAACTTGCTTCGCGTCCATCGAATACGTTAGAGCGTAATTTCGTGGCGGCAAGTACGATAACAACTCTACGAGATCGAAACGCAATCGTACACAATCCGATATCGGGAAATGGTGATCGTAATCTTGGTTAGTGATCTGCCTTCGATTCTGGCGCAATTGTTGGAATAGCTCGATACCCTGCTGGGCTTGAAACGTCATTTTCAAGCACCATCGCGCGTCGTCGCCTCAAACTCTCGGACTATGCGTCAACAACGCCCACTTGACTGTCAACTATTAACGAAGACTCGGTTACGGCCAGTGTTTTGAGAAAAAATCATCACAGAAACGTGGTTGTGTCTCGGCGAAAGTTTGACCAATGCCTCGATGCCTGGCTGATTTCGCCAGATATCTATGGAACTCGTCAAAGAATGCGAACAACGTCGTCAAAGTCGATCCGCTCGTGAACCGTAGAGCGCAGCCCGTCCACGTTGCTTCGCTGTGTCGTTACCGTCGAGAGGAGAGGAGAGGAGAGGAGAGGAGAGGAGAGGAGAGGAGAGGAGAGGAGAGGAGAGGAAAGGAAAGAGACAAGGAGAAACGGAGGGAAAGAGGAAGCTCGCGGCAGCAACAGGTGGCATCAAAAATTCATTCGCGATGCCCGTTATCGACTACGACGGACAGCTGTTTCCGGGGATCGATCGTCGCTCTTAATTGTAACCCCGAACGGTCCACGGCACTCGCGTTATCGTCAACCTGTTAATCGGGCCCTGTCTCGGAGAACGAGGGTTCCTCCTTCGATCGTGTCCGATATCTCGGCCCGATCGATAGCGTCCGACCATGGTTGCGTTGGATCGCTGAGAATGCCCGGCCAAGACTAACGAACTCCAAGGATTAACGATTACGACCGACGAGACGGTTTTACGACTCTTTTATAATACCATCGACGCGGTTTGTCTATAAATGGCAATCGTAGAACGAACGTTGGAACGCGAGCATCTTCCATTTCGCGTCGACGCCATAGTTCGAATTTAGGACTAGAACGAGGAGAAAACGTCGTTCAAAAGCAAACTGTTGGTTAAGCGTTTGGCAACGGTTCTTCCTCGTCGGTTCTCCTTACGCGCAGTTTTATCCTTGTCGCGTGCAAAATGTCTATTCAAGCTACGATCAAGCAGAATTACGGTCAGGGGTAAAAATAAAAGTGGACAGGCAGCAGAAACAGGCATCGAGCAAAGTCGTTCTCGTATAAAGTATCGTACCGCTCTTTCGTACAGCGATTTTTCCTACTCGCGCGCGATCGACGCTCGATATAGGACTGTTTCGCAGGATAACTACAGGCGCCGGGTTCTTTTACAGGGACTTTTAGGATCGATCGATTTCGGATCCTGCGTATTTTCAGATTTCAGGAGCTGGTTGATGCGACTCGGTGATAAGGAAAACGGAGGCCGTCCCTCTAACGAGGATAGCAGGCGTGGTTTCCGCGTTCGTAGGCAATCGCAAAGTCTTTGACGGCGTTTCTTCGAGAAAGTTAGTCCGTTAAATCGTACCTTGGGTCGCCTGGTTCTATCGAGCGATCTCGTCCTTCGATATTACCTTCGATAGTACAGCGAAGGTACGGTGAAAAGAGGAAAATTTAACGACGAATCGAACTTATTCGCGATATAAACACGAAAGTAAGATGTACACGGATAAAACGACATATACGTAGGCAGATATAGAAATACGTTCTAACGAATAATCCAACGAATCTAACGAAGTTAGCTTTCGATTATACTTTTACAAGTTAAGCGAAAAGCGCGCGTGTCTAACATTGCGCGACGAACAATACGTTTGATACCACGACAAAGGTAAAGATACTTGGCTACTAATAAGTCGACGTAGAAACGCGAAGCAAAGAGTTCGATATCCGACTGTCGTAGCCTTCCAACGAGCTATCTTCTTTAGATTGTCGATAGTCCGTGCGAAGAATCGAGTCAAAGTTTGCAACGATGAGCGCAGAAAAATAATTCGGCCAATTTTGACAGAAATTCTTCCAACGATCTTCGATGCAACGATCCCGCTGACAGGTTATTTTACGAAGCTATATTTACGCGAGTCAGTACGGATCCGCGTAGAACGTAGATCCTGCTCGTTTTCAGCGCACGTACGTTTCTTTGTACGAAAAATCTAAACAAAGGCCAAGTATAATCGAGAAACGCAGCAATCGCGTTAACCGTTGCTTTAACCTTTATAAAGAAACACCTGGTAAACAAAGCGACGTAACTAAGGTGAGTCGTAAAATTTACGCGCAAAGTACTCGAGTATATCGTTCTCTAAGAGCAAAAATCTATGGAACTCGGTATCCTTGTTCCGTCTTTCCACGAATACGATAAAGCGTTATTCGCGCGAATAACACTGTCTAAGCGAACGGAGCGAACGGAGCGAACGGAGCGAACAGAGCGTCCAAGTTTATAGATGGTGTCCGATCTATAAAATACAACCGAAACTAAGCAAACGGTCGTGACTCGGCCTAGCAAATCCGTTTACCGACCTCGTATCTAACGTTCGCTTCGAATCATCGTGCTCGATTCACGAATCTATCCAATGAATAGCCTTGCCCAGTAAATAGTCCTTGGTGCAAGCGAGCACGCTGTTCGAGTCCACGTAATCCATCAGCTGTCTGCCCACGTTTACGAAGAATCCCAAGGTCCTTAAAAAACCCATAAACACTTGGCGAAAATAAAAAAGCGTGCCGTGCGCTCTGTTCGTTCCACGCGTCTCGACGTTTGCCACCGAGGATCGTCGACCTTGATCCTTAGCGCTCGACGATCGACCGTCGTAATCCCCCATAAATCGTCGATAGGTGACGGCAAGTAACGAGGGACCTCCCTCGGGACGTCGAGTAGCCGACTTTTTTCCCGTTCGTTCGGTAACCGACGTCTTAACGACGGAACCGCGCTCGTTCCTTCCATACCGATTATCATCGCTCGTGGTCGACGATCGTTTCCAGGCGTTCCATTCTTTTCGATCTTGCAGCCGTTTCCGGTTTTTGCTCCCCGATGGATCCTTCGGGTACGCGCGGTTCGACGACGCGCCAAGCGTTTTGGGATCGTGGTCGTTCAGCCGAAAGAGAGCAGTTCGGGCTTCTCCGACGACAACGGGTGATTGGCGGCTTATCGGTAGAGCGCCGTCTTGGTATCGCTTCGAACGATACACCGTTTCCTTTGCACCACCATCGAGTCCAGTTCCGTACAAGGTTCTCGCGTTTCCTTCCAACGATCCTTCCTCGTTTCTCGATAGATTTTTGACGCCGTTCGTCGTCCAAACGTCGTACTCGGACGTCGCGTACCTCGTGGCGAATCTTGCGATTTCGCGCGCAGTCGTCGGGTTGTAGGAAGAGGCACGTTCGCTCTTCGACGGAGACCGAACGAAGCGGCTCCTCGTCCGATCGTACGCGTCGCGTCTGCGACGCCAATTTCGTCGGTGATCGGCCCACCGAGCGCCCGACGTACCCGTGGGTCGTTGTTCTATATTCCGAAATTCGAGATTCGACGGGCCGAATTTTCTCGGGCGGAAAAGATCGCTCGGTTTCCCGCTATTATCGACTCGCTCGCTCGTCTCCGTGTTCTTAAATCTTCGATTCAAAGACGCCATCTCTCCAAGAGTCAACGAACGAGATCGTTTCAATGGCTCGAGTCGCGAGAGCGTACCGGAAGTAACGCGATTCGTCTTCGAGAATAGAAATTTACGGCGCGTATCCGCTCGAAGATTCTCCGATTTTCTGCTAAGATCGCCTTCTGCTCGAGTTCTTTTAAATTCCGCGTCCATCTGCGCCGTCTCCTCCGTCTTCTCCCTCGGGGACGAGCGATCCTGCCGATTCTCTCGTTGTTCTTTCGTCGACGAAGATGGAACGAGCAACGAGACTCCTCCGACATCGTCGACGATCGGAAGCCAAATACCTTTCCGACAGACACAGTTTATCGATCTCGAATCAGAGCCAACAGCGTTTCTTCGCTCGTTCGACCAAACTTTCAGTTTGCTGCTTTTCCAGCGTACGTCGGAAGTCGGGTCTTCGACAGCGTGTCCCTTTCCCTTTCCCTTTCCCTTTCCCTTTCCCTTTCTTTCCTCGGGAATACTCTTCGAAGCGTCTGAAAATTTGTCCACGTTCGAGTTTACCGAGTACGACGGTTCGACGAACGGTTTGTTCGCGTGGACAGAGTAATCGTCGCTCTGCGTATCTTTGGAAAATGCCTCTTCGATCCGATCGGTCACGGGATCGATATCCTTCCATCTGGAACTCGAGCATAACTCGTTCGATTTAAACTTCGTCTTGCTAGTTTTCGAGCGTGTATTCCAACTTGCGAGTTCTCCGGCAAAGGCGTTGCCAGCGATCCTCCTCCGCGTTTCTTCGATATTCCCATCCACGGAGTTCGATGTTTCGGCGCAACGTCTACCACGACGCGGTGGATTCGTAGGAAATCTTTCGTACTTCGCGGGATCGTCGTCCTCGTCGGCATTCCGAGTTTTCGCGTTTGGTTCTAGCTTCGCTTCGTCGCTTCCGTCGCTTCCCGAACGCGTACCGGGAGTCGTGGATTTTTTAGCGGAAACGTTCCATTCGATAGCGCTTGAATTCTCCCGCGAATCCTTGGCAATTAGTTTCCAAGCTATCGATCTGGTAAAGTTGGCAGGACCGTTGTTCGCGGCAGGTTTAGCGAGCGAATTCTTCCCATTCCACTCCAACTCTGCCACCACGCTGGATTCTACACTTACGTTCGAAACTATACGTACAGAACTCTCGATAGGAATCGCCGCGTCCTCTGCGCCGATATTCCCCAAAGTCTCCTCTTCCTTCGTTGAATTCGGCGTTTCGCGAGAACGCTCGCTGTAGCCGTGTTCTTGCGTATCGACGGGAAATTCGATCGATCGAAAATTCGGATTCGTTCGCGTCGAGTCTCTCGAGAATGCACGAACGCGCTTCTCCGATATCTCCGAAATGTCCTCTTTCTTCGTAAAATCGCGCGTTCTATAGGATCGCTTGTCACGACGATATCCTTCGCTACCTATCGTGCAATTGCGTCGCGCGTTAGCCGACAGCCTCGTACGATCTGCCAAATTATTTGAAACCTCGGCGAATCTCAAATTCGATTTCAACGCGGATAAGTCGTTCGATTCGGACGCGATCTTCGCCGTGTTTTTCGAGCACGGGCCGACGCTCTTCTCCGAAGTTTTCGAAGTTTCTCTCTCCTGCGTACGTTTTAGCGTTTCTTTGCCGCTGTCCGTCGAAACGGCAATTTCTTTTCCCGCGTTCTCGGAAAAGCTCGCGCAACTCGCGGAACGATTGCTCCCGTCGCGTCCGAGATTCGACTCGAGTCCGTTCCACCTCGATTTACGCTTCTGTATTACGCGCGAGTGCGTTGTCTTCGGATTTCTTAACGCGTGCAAAATTCCCTCCTTCTTCGTAGAACTCTGTGTCCCGTAGGATCGTTTGCTACGATAACGTCCATCGCGGTTTTCTATCGCGACAATCCCCCAATGGTTCCAGTGCTCTTTTTCAAAATCGTCGTTTTCCACTGGTAGAAAATGCGATGGGTCCGGGTCGATCGACTGGGTCGACGACGACGACGACGACGACGACGACGACGACGACGACATCGTGGCGTTTCTCGCGTCTTCCTCGCCATGCAGAAAGTACTCCGCCCAACAATAGCCGAGAGCCACTTCCTCCTCGTACATCTGGTAGACTCTGCGCCAATATTTAAGCGTCCCCCGTATCAGGCCAAAGAGATCCATCGTTTCGCCGGCTTCGGCCGGCGGCGGCGGCGGCAGCGACACCAGCAGAAGCGACAGCATCAGAACCGGCGGAATAGCCGACATCGATCCTTATGTAAATCCACCGACGGTAGATATAGAAATAAACGGTCGGAACGAGCCTTGTCAGCGTCTCTTTTTCCGTCGCTCGAATCACGGATCGCGCTCGACTTTCAACCAGCCTGTCCTCTCCCCCTTTCGTGCCCCCTTTTCCTCTCCCTCTCCCTCTCATCTTCTTGCTTTCGTCCGGTTCCCCGATGACTCATGGTTCTAACCTTCTTCCTTTGCGCGTAACTTTGGGCGCTTTCCTCGCAGCTTTCCTCGCAGCTTTCCTCGCAGCTTTCCTCGCAGCTTTCCTCGCAGCTTTCCTCGCCAACGTTCGTTCTTTGATTACCGATCGACCTTTATTCGCTTACGTCGATCGTTTATTCTTCGTAGATCGATGCTCGATCGATATCGCTCGCGCTCGTCGATTCCGAGAAGAGGAGCTCGGAAGACGAATTCTCCGCATGTTCGCGGATCATCGTTTCAGCCTCGAACAGACGTTTCCCGTTTAATACTCTGGTCGTTCGTAGATTCGTCGTTACGTGCAACTTACGATCGTTAACGTTGTTAAAATTTACTTTCCGGATCGATAACTTTGTTGGTCGTAAATGAATATTTCATCCTTCTCGACTAATAACTTTGACGAGAAATTTTCCAGGTCGTTCGACGGTAGGAATCGTTTCGTGGAAATGATCCAACGATCACGCGACTTGTCTTTCGTCGCTTCTCCGTCGTATCGCGCGGAAGAGAGTAGAACGTACCATGTATGAACGACCAGAGAATTTCGAATGTCAGAGAAATCGGCTCGTTTCTAATTTGAAGTTTATCGTGGTTCAAACGTCTCGAATAAAAAGTTCCGATCGATAGAGAAGAATCGAGTCGAGAGGCGGAGTCTTGCTGTTTTTTCTACGGGTCGATCGTTATACTTTATTTCCGAGGATATCGACTCACCGTTTGCTGCTTTCGTATTTCTACGTTTCTTCGTTCGTTCGTCTCTACGGTTCGCCTTGCTCGTTGCTCGTTGCTCGTTGCTCGTTGCTCGTTGCTGTAAAGTATCAAACAACGGTGAAACTCATTAGCCAGTAGTTGGAGGAAGAGAATCTCTAAATCGACGTGCTGTAATATCTTTTTCGATAAGAAGCAACGGACGCAGAAATTAACAACGGTCTTTCGGCATCATCGATACGCGCAAGTATCAATCGGATCGTCCAGACGCCGAATCAAATTCGATCGCTAAATATAATCGTTCGATGAGATCTTTACGCGAGATGATATTTTGTCCTGGACGATGGAAAAACCACCGGACGGATAATTTCTGTTCCACTTGCGTGGAAACACCGTCGGTATTTCCTTTCCGTAAATACGATTTTCTGTTTGTTCGATGCGACGAATTCGCCATACAGTGGGAATTTTTAACGAAACGCCTATTGTCGCACGATGATATATCGTTCGACGAACGTGTTTCTAGACGCGTTTATTTAGAAGATGCCGATCAAAGAATTTATACCAAAATACGTCGGCACACTCCGCTCGGAGAACCGCGAATCAACGCGCGCCGATCTATCTATACCGTTTGCTCGGCGAACGAACGTCCTAGGTTAAACCAACACTTTTCACCACAAATTTCAGCACACGTTTCGTCACGATCCTCTCCGTGTCCGTTGCCGTACGATCACACCGAATCTCGTTCGCCCACCGTTAAATTCCCTCGGAGACGATATTCCCGAAGACTTGTCGGAAATCGCGCGATTCGTTAAGATACTACACGCTAAAAAAAAAAAAAAAAAGAAAAACACCAACTACCTTACGCGAAACTCGCGATATCTTTGGAATTCGAAAATAGTTGGACGGTATCGAGCCTGTCGAAGCGTCGATTTTACCGAGCGTTCAGGCGAGAAGAGGGTGCGTATCCAGCGGAGTTTACTCTCCCAAGGCCGAACGACCGACTGACTAGGTTTTACTATACGACCAGCCTCGTACGCACCTTGATAATTAACGTCCGCGCCAAAAGCGTGGAAAGTGCGTAACCTGCCCCGTAGGATTCCACCGGTCTTTCCGCTGTCTTTTCAGCATCTGTTGGTTTAAACACGTGCAGGTTGGGCGCAGAGGCGCAGAGGCGCAGAGGCGCAGAGGCGCAGAGGCGCAGAGGCACAGATAACGGGACACGTTCGGCAGAAGGACAACGCGTAACCTGCATTCCTCTCCAACGGCGCGGCGCTGGATTCGATTTCGGGATCGACGAAACGAAGGTAACTCGTTTTACGACGATCGCCCGCCTTGTAAAGCGACGATCTTTGTCTTACTTTTCAATTTCTGATAAAAGGAGAGAAATTCGCGGGAAGAATCGGTTACGCGACCTTTATCCTTTCCTTCGAGTATTCGATACGCGAATCGATTAATTGCGTGTCTTTAGATTTATACGCAAGAGCGTCGGTCGTACACGATTTTTGTACATACCACGTATATATGCTACCTACATCGTTATATACGATATATAATTACGAATCGAATAATCGACCGTATCGGGTGTCTTTAAATTCACACACACGTTTGTCGATGGCAGCGATCGTTTGTAACACGCTTTTGGTTGCGATATTTCATACGCGAATTAATTAACTGGATATGTTCGCAATTACATAGAAGCGTGTCAGTAGCGGACCTGTAAATCGAATAATCAATGTTAATTTTTATGCATGAAATACGAGATATGTAAATTAATTAATTAAATTTCTCGAGAGTCACACAGAGGAGGTGTATGCCGGTGATAGATACCCGCGTAATGTCGAAAAATTGATCGTAACGCGATGGAAATCGATCAGATACGCCATTATATTGCCCGGTTTCGAACTATCGCACAAGCGTGCCGATGGAGAAATAATCTTTCCTATTATTTCGACGACCAAGTTTACGTTTATCCGATTCGTTGCATCAACGTCATATTTAGTAGCTGAAGATAGGAGGGCTAGTTTGAAATTTGCGAATGACGAACGATTAGCCGCGGTTGGATTCGTTTTAGTGCCAACTTTGTCGTTGACAAGTCTTCCGCGATATCGTCTTTGCTTTAAGCGATTAGAGAGACTCGTCGATCGATGTTTTTGCGCGACGTTGCAAATTTAAAGTATAATTTTTAGCTCGCTCGTTTATAAATATTTTTTCTTCTCGACTTAGACTCTGGTAGGTTCTATTTAGTATATTTTTTACGAAGCTGTTTTTAACAAGCGCGCAACGTTGCGACTCTTCGTAGTTCGATCACTCGCGAAGCCGATGAGTACGATTTTGTTCACAAAGTTCGCGATATTTTATTTCCTCTCGATACCTAGCATTTTGAACGATCAAGCAACAAAATTACCAAAGCTTTGAAAATTCGAAACAAACGATACGAGACAAACACTGGGATAAAGTTTGACTCGCCTTTGACGCTCAACTCTTTTCCTCCGAATCGTTTAAGAAACTACGCGAGACCCAAGAAGCGATCGAGAACGTCGAACGTTATCGTACGTAAATTAAACGTTCGTACGTTATACATCGAATATTCCGCTTTTCCCATTTAGTCCTCCATTAGAGAAATTAAAAATCACGAAATACATTGGAATTCCAAACTAGTTATGCTAATTGCACGTTTATCGGGATACGTTGCTTCCTCAAACGCGATGTATTTTTTTCGACGTTCTTTCACGTACCTATCTCATCGAGAACGCTTACTACGCTGATCATCGATTTGTACGATCGTTTCGTTGCATTCTAACTTCGTACTCCGACCAACTTCCACCTTTCTTTTCTCTATTACGAAAAAAAAAAGTACTGCTACGTTCATCAGAGTCCAAGTTATTATCCTACACGTTCTTTCCTCTTTTTATTTTATTAAATGCTATATAATGCCGGACAATTGAACGCAAGCCGGCAAATAAAATTTTATTATTTAATGACAGTAAATTGTACGCAACCTGGCAAATAGAAAACACCAGGTGTGATAAGCGAGTAGAGGACGTGGTAAAAAACGCACGAATATGTCGAGTAAGGAGAAAGATTGCACGTTTGCGGGAGGAAAAAGAAAACCGGAAAGAAGTACATTGACGGAATGCATGTAAAAATTATATAGCATCGTTACGAGGAAGTTGCCTACTACCGACTGGCAATACCGAGTTCTATTAGTCGGAATACATTTATTATTCCATTAAGATTCCTTTCGTCGTTCGAGGTCGTTTGCCGATTACTTTGCCGATTACTTTGCCGATTACTTTGCTTATCCTCCATTCCTGCGTAATAATAATTTTTCTCGCGTTCGCTGTAAACGTTCGTATCTGTTTTTGTTATTTTCGTCGTTTCAAGAATGATGCATCGTAATACTTTAGCGTCGATAACTTTCGTACCTTTCATTGCAATATAATAATTCGCGTGCACGTTACTAGTTGCTTTATTACTTTAATCCGTAGCCGGATACTTTGACACTTTTGATATTGACGATATCGTTTATGCCTCTATATTTATTTCTACTTTTTTTACTTACCATTTCAGCGTTACCGACGCTCCCGTTCTCCGTCGTTACATTTTTATCCTATTTTATTCTACCTACATTTTCTTTTCGTCACTTTATCGGCGACACAGTAGAATAATTTTAATATTTGTTAATCGAGTTAAACTCCTATCTCCTATTAATTCGAATATCACCGACTACGTTGCCACCAGTTGCTTCCATCCTTCGAAACTGTTCGTTCCAATCTCTTTTTTTTTCAATTTATTAATTAACAGTCTCGTTAAACCCTGTTATTACGGGTCAATGGATCCACCTTTATCGTCATCCTGGCTTTCTTACGTCCTTTGCCATCCGTTTTATTCGCTCGCTCTTCGTATCTTGTTAATTAATCGATAGGGAGGAACGGCGCTCTCGGTAGTGCTCGTTTAAATTAAAAATTGTTCGCGTTTCATCGGTATCTACGTATGGAGTTGTAGAATCGTACAAAAACTGGTACGTCGTTTCTCATTTCCCAAACATAATTTTGTATTTCTGCATTTCTGTCTCTATTTTATTTTTACGTCTACTTCCTCGTACCTTGCGTCTCGTATCTTCAACATATCGGTGTTATGATTCTTATTCAAGTATATACACCCATGATAACAACTACTCAATCTTCCAGTATAGTAATACAATGTAATACAATGTAATACAATGTAATACAATGTAATATATTATAATATAATATAATACGATATAATAAATTACAGCAACCGTAGTCTTGGCTACAAGTCGTTTCCGACGAGCTTCATCGCCAACTGCCGAACATTCGGAAATCCTAGATCCACGCAACACAGAATTTATAAGTCATCGGTACACGTTCGTCGACTCTACCTACGAGATCGATCCAATTAGGATTTAACGATTAAATGGTCTACGCTCGGAGGAGGTAATATCGCAACGCAGAACAGCGTAGTGTAAGCATTTGCGAGGTAGACAGGTTAAAGGCTCGAGACCGTTATTTTTGGATTCGCCGTCCGTTTCGACTTTCCCATCCATCTTCTCTCGCGGTTCCCCCGTTCAAATTAATCAACGACAATGTCCTTAAAATCATCGAGCTTGCGAATCCCATTTTCCCCCTTTCCGAGAATCACAGCTGCTTCGTGATTCATCGTTCTGGACTTGATGTCAAGAGGCTGCCCGCCCTTTCGAGGGAAGTTTACGACGGCCAATCTCCAGCTCGGAAAGATCTTTTTTTCCCCTCTTGTCGTTGGCGCGCAGACGGAACAGAGAGGTCGATGGAGAACGTAACCACATCGAGCCCCTTACGAAATACCGGTGAAAATGATAGCTCTTCTGCCCTTTCTCTCCATTCTCTTCTTCTTTAACGACCTTTTTCCCGTATCTCCTTCTCTCTTTTTTTCTGGCGAAACTGCTCATCGTTTTTACACAGTGCCTTTTTTGTTCTCTAACTTTCCTTCGTTACTCTTATTTTCTATTAGAACGTAGATACCCGGGCCGTTTTAGGTTTTTCACGCGAAATTTTGCCAGCATGTAGAATACGAGTACGAGTAGGCCGTTAGAAGCTCTATAAAAAGTCGTGACGAAAATAAGAAACACGAGGAGAACAGTAACGTAATTACCGCTATAATGCTACTGCCATACACGGGAATAGGTCTGCGATCGATGCGATCGATGCGATCGATGCGATCAATAGGCGCTGCCGGTACTCCTCCGTTTTAAAATATTTACCGTTTCCGCGAGTAGAAAATTGGCAGCGACGAAAAAATTGAATTTATTATCCTAAGAAGTTTACTTTGCTTTTACCTCGATAAATCGATCGACCCTCGGTTCGATTCAACGTTTCGTAATATTTGTTCCATGTATTTTTTATCCGCGCAGAACAGTCTAGTCATTCGTTTTGTACTTTCTGTTCATCGCTGTAAGAAATTTAGAAAATTGCTTTTCTCGGAAACAAATTCAAAGATACATTTTTCAGCCTCGTTACTTTGCAACGCTATTTTAGGCACGCGGAATCACCAGGATCGTCGAAGAACGAAAAACAAAAAAAAGAAAAAAAAGAAAAAGAAAAGAAGGAAAGTTATAAAATTGAAAATAGCGTGCCGCGAAAAAGATATACTTGTAACAAAGTTCCCGAGAGCAAGTTGTCTCGCAAAGCGACTCTGCCCGAGGGACTGATAAAACCTAAACCTTACGGGCCATTATGCATTCCAGCGCAACAGATTGTCGCGCGATAATATCCTTCCATTTGTCCACAATTATCATTCGCCATCTATATTAATCTATATCGATCTATATCGATCTATATCGATCTATATCGATCTATATCGATCTATATCGATTTACATCGATCTATATCGAATCTACGTTAATCCGCAGCACCAACTTGCCTCCCACGTCTTTGGCTTTACTCTCCTTTCTCGAAAAACTTTGTTCCACTTCGTCTTGCAGCGGGCAGTTACGGTTACGGTCGTCCGCTCGTCAGGAGCGGCAGGCGAATTGAGCGATAAGGGTGATTTCCAGCAGCAATGCCAGACTTTTAAACATAGCGATACTTTGCTCGGTCCCCACGCGTCGAGTTAGCGCAGTTGCGGTCAACAAAGCAATTCCAGGTCCGCGTTATTACCGCGAATAAAATTGCAGCGCGCCGGTCTAGCACCAAGGGGTGGGCGCGAGATGTGCTCCAACTTCGAACACACCGGTGTCTTTTGTCTTCTCTCGAAATCGATTGGCCCCGAATCGTCGATTACGAGCGCTATTATCGCTGCCGGGATTGGCCGCCGGCACACGTTTTACACGTACGCGATGACTTTCTTGGATAAGCGATAATAGTGTTCCACATGGCGCACCAAAACGGGAAGATTTGCTGTTCAGCTAGGAGTTTCCTGATCGATTTCAACCAAGATACGGAACGCTTTGATCGTTTCGAATATTTTCTTTGGCGATTTTAGGGATAGACTGGTTTCGCGAGTCGACGAGTAATTGACAGGATTGGGACGATATGGGAAGCTTCTTTTTTACGATTGTTTGGAGTTTACTTTGAACGGTACGGCAACAGGATTTTTAACGACGACGGAAGCAGTCGATTAATTTTCCCGAAATACTTGGTTCCTACGGAGTTGTAACTAATTGCCAATTAACAAAGCACGTATAAATATGTAATACGCCATACGTATAAAATATCGCCAGATGTATTACTTTCTGTTTAATAATTCTTATTTTCAGGAATGTTGTTACGTTATATTTTACGCGGCGAAATCTTACGTTTAAAGGTTCAAGTCGTTTATAATCATACAGCGACTGTAACAGATATAAATTGTGCTTTTTCAATGTTTGTTGTGATAATTTAACGCTATTAACATCGTTAGTTTTTCTTGTTTTATCTGAAACTCTGGGAAGAGACGATAATTGCACGTAAAAGGCCGTGAATAGTGGAACGGATGCGGCGTAATCCTAAAATGTAATTCTCCATTTTCTCGTCAACGTTATTTTCCCTACATAATCGTCGGCATGCAGTAAAACC
The DNA here is from genome assembly GCA_014737385.1 of Bombus superbus. Classification (NCBI taxonomy): domain Eukaryota; kingdom Metazoa; phylum Arthropoda; class Insecta; order Hymenoptera; family Apidae; genus Bombus; species Bombus superbus. Next base: position 353,011 of record JACXIK010000044.1, on the reverse strand, counting down.
TGTTTCCTTCGGATCTGTTCACTTTTTTGCCGATTTCTGGTTTAGTTGATAACGCACGACAGTCAACTGACAACATCAAGTGGCTAAATAAACGTCTTGTACTACATTCCAAGTTTGACGATATAACAGGTGGATATAAAACAAAAGTATCGTACAATTGTTTCGTCGTCGATCATATACTGGCAAATAATTAAATCATAATCGGGATAAATAATCAAAACGTCGTCAAAATATTCCAACGACGCGTGTCTTTCCGCGATATTAATATTCTTCCATAATAAGGCTACGTCTGTTTAAGTAATCGCTCAGCGTTTATATTTTATGTTCTTCCTCTCGTTGAAAGCGCGCATTTTGGATAAATTAATCGGATATTTGGCTAGCGCGGTTCTGCGGCAAACGCGATAAGATAAATTAATCACGTAACGCGAACAACAATACGCTTCGGATTATTTCAAAGGACAACGAAAACCGAACAAAGTCGATCATTTCTTGATACGGATAATTAACGTTATGGCTAACGATCGCGAATGTTATGGAATATTACTCGTTCGACGACGAGACGAACGAAGCATCGTCCCTTCCCCTTGTCATGCGGGCAAGCATCGTTTTTCACATTACGTGGGTAAATTCTTGCGTGTAGGTTATTCGTACCTAAGCAAATTTCTATACTTTTAAAGAATCAAAAAAAAAAAAAAAAAAAAAAGAAAAGAAAAAAGAGAGAATCGTTCCTTAAAGTCAGGCATCTCGGTAAAAGTAAAAATTATATGTTGAGAAATATAAACGCGAAACGTCGATCGACGATTCAGTTCGTCTATGGACAGTTCAAGTGATTTCTAATTCGAAAATCGTACTATCGTTCGAAGCGTCGATGCAAGCGTACGAATTAAACAAATAAGACAACGAAGCGCTATTTCTCGCGAAAATAAGAAAAAGTTCCTAGAGGCCTTTTAAGACAAGCTAGAAACAAGAAACGGCGAACTGTGTACGTCGTTGCTTCTCGTTTCGTTTTCTTTGATAAACCGTGAACGTTGAAACAGACGTCGAAGCTTCGAGCGGCGTACGTCAAATATATGGCAAATTTTTTATCACGGAAGAGAGTTCTCTCGCGAAACGCCAACATCGCGTATCTCTATATAGAATTTATCTCGCCTGTTCCTACAAAATGATTACGAGTCGTTTCGACGATAACGCGTATACACTCGGGGAGACGAAGAAAATTGCGGGAGCTAGGTGGTAAAGGAGAAGAAAAAGCTAAGATAGAGAGGATATAACGAGCATAGTTGCCGCTTGTATCTTACAGAGGGACGCCGCAATAATGCACTTAACAGTTTCAGAACGGCTGGATGGATGTTCCGAGATTTCTTTCGCTTATTTCCTTCGTATTGTGCTTCTTGTTTCGACAGCTATATCGACGTTCGCTTATCCAGGACGAGTTTAACCGGCTTCGCGAGCCTTCGAATCCACTAAATATAGATTCGGCTTGTTTCTCATATTTCTGCTTGGCAACTACGCCACCGTACAGAACGCTATTCCCAAGGATAGCAGCGTCCTGGCAGCTGTTCTCAAAAATGTTAATTCTCTATAGTTTCGCGAGCCCGTTTCCGACAAATTTTTCCATATTTCGATCGGCCAATTTCTTCAACGAATCTCTATAGAAATTTCATACGATCGCGCGAAATCAAAGTGCAATCGCGTTACACGATTTTTCCCTTTTTCGTCGATACACCGATACAACCTTGACTTTGTCTTATCGAAAAGCGAGGCTCTTCATCGATCCATCATCTTGATCGATCTCAATGATTCTTCGTAACGTCCGACCATAAGCGGTATTTATTCGAGCTAAGTATTTCGTTATTTGGCGGAAACGAAATCCTCTATCGAGCTCGTCCGCTCTAATACAGAATATATCGATCGATAAAGACGCTACGAATGTCCGAATTCGATTTAACACGTTGCGTAACGCCTTCTTAATAATTGTAGAGCGCAAGTTGTTAAACATTCCGTGTGTACGAGTTGAACATTCTGTTTGTACGAATATCAAACGAACGGCGAATTACTAACAACGTTTGTAGCGGTCCACGGAGACTATAACGTCGTTACATATGTACGTAACGCAACAACTGGAACTCTACTGTAGCCGTTAGGGGCGTGTAAAGTAGTAACTTATTTGGGAGAAAATTCAGATTGGTTTTTGCGATTAATTTCGCTACACGGAGTCTGTCCATTCGCAAATGTGTTTAAGAAACTGTCGTACAGGCTTTTCCAGCGCAATGGTTCGTCTCCTCCTTCGGTTCACGAATCTGTCCACCAAACATAGTACATAAATCGATACACGTACGATGGCTAATAAAATGGCTAATACATTATAACTTACGGTACAGAAACTTACAATATAGATGTACATCGATTATTTTTCAGCGATATGCGCGTATTGGATGCGTCATATGCGTAGCGTGGACACGTTGTTTACCATTCTCCTTACAAATTGCGAGATTATTTACAGCATCGAGCGTCGTGATCTTCTTGCTCTTCTTATAGCATTCGCACGTAACTACGTGATACGAATCTTAATAAACTACGAACATACCATATTCTCGTGTCTCGTTGAAATCACGCGAGTTACCCTCCTCTCGAGATTCGAGAAACCACGCTCTACGATCTTTGCGTAACCGATTGCCGTAACCGTTAGATAAAAATCCGATGTTTCTTAAAAAATGAATCAGACCTAACACGATCGTCCAACGTACGCGATATACCTATATAGGTCAGACGTGGCCTATCGCTGTCGCGAGGATTACTCCAATTAGGTTTTTTGGACGAACGATTCTCTATCGCAGACGAGGAACGACCTTCTTCTCGTAAGGCTTGCTCGAGATTGGCGCCTCGGCGAACGCGACGCTTTCGAAAAATTGGACAAAAGCCTCGATCGAGTCGAACGTTTCGAGCGATGGAAATACAAAGTGTACGGGGCCGCTTTGCCTATCGAGGAACAACGTGGAGGAACAACGAGGAACGAGGAATCAAAAAAGCTTTGCTATTTACAAGCACACGATACAATCGCTCCGAATGTTCTAACGTTGCCTCAAAATACCTTCTTTCGCCTCCTTTGTTCGAACGCGCGAATCATAAAATTGCTTGCGAAAATCCTCGTGTTTTGTTTCTTCGAACGGTATACGTATACTTTTTTACGATTTTTACGATTTTTACGATTTTTACGATTTATACGAAGAAAGCTGCCAGGGATACGGTGGCTGCAAAAAGTATTGGCACGTACATACCATCGTTTTCCAATGAAGCGACTTTCTTCATCAGCTTTTGTATTTCGTTTCCGTAGACACGTGAACGTACCACTAAACGATACGATCTATTTAATTAGACCCGATTAATCGGCCTGTAAAAGTTGTTGTAGCCGCTACATACGTATATTTATACGTATGCCGTTGAACCCGAAGATCGCCGTATCTCCTGTCGCTTAGGCTACCTCGTATTCCTTCGTGTACGGAACTTTGCCGCGCTTCAGGGATATTCGAACTGATTTTTAAACGCCAATGGCAAATAATCGAACCGATATCGAACGCAATATACCTTTATCCTTCGGTTTCGTCTTAATTTGATTTCGTTCGTATTTACGGTTTACTCTCTCTCTGCATCGACGAAACATCCTTCGTTTCAAGCAACAAGCAACGAGTAACGAGATTCTTGCATAAACGCACAGGCGTCTAAACTGTTCCGAGACGTTAATCGACGCAAACTTGCACGATTACGGGAGATATAGAACGTCGTAGAAGAGGGAAAGTAAATCGAAAGGACTGATACGCAAGGATGGAGGCAATATAGGTAAGTTTCGACGAGTTAAACGGTAGGCAATTTCAAGAAATTGTGGCTTCGTTCTCGAATCGACGAGTACTTTCTCTCTTCTCCTGCAGGTGGCTACTGCTAGATAAGAAGAGTCAGCAATGCGTCAATAGAGAAGAGACGTTCCTTCGAGTCGTTTCTAAAGCAATCTGCATCGATCCCGCCGCTATCTTTGCGCGGTTTCCCCGCTGTGCTTGCTTAACCCTTGCTCTCTCGGGTAAACGTCCGACCAACAGATCTTATAATCTAACTCGAATTCCGAAAACCAAACTCCAAAACCGCGAAAACTTTATGCATCTTACAAGGTACACGCCGATTAGATCTCTCTCTCTTCCAGAATTGAAAAACTACACCGATCTACATTGATCGACGAAGATCACCAAGAATCACAAAGATCATCCCTTGTTTCTAAAGATACGACAAATATTTCTTATTGACTCCTGTCCTCGTAAAGGGTATAAGCGGGTAACCGTTTCTGCGTTTACTTTACCGATCTTCTACGTTGTAGGGAAACTGGGTATTCTGGAATAAAAATTTACGAAAAAGATTCCATTGCGAGATGAGCTTCGTTCGAACGAATTAAGGATGGAAACTTTTTAAACAGTTGTCAGAGTTATCGATTAACAAGAGGACAATTTTTCGAGAAAATTATAACAGTGTCCAAGAATTTACCGCTGGTTTTAAATACTCGCGATTTCACTACCGCGTTTGCGGTATCACGTACGTTTTAGCAAAGTGACACGTAACACGATCCCGACCACTTTCCTCCTTCCGTTTCTATACCGTATTTCGTTCCAGAGCCGGCGACGAAAGGGATGTTTATCGCGCTTGGCGAAGTTAGCACATACCTCGTTACTAATTTGGTGGAAAGATGTCTTTCGAAGATCGACTCTAGATTTTTGAAAAAAAAAACAGCGTACTTTTCCTTTTATTTTGACCCGAAAACAAAATCTTCGCGCATTCTTCAAATTCGCAATAAGAATCTACTTGATCTCTGAAAAAGATTTCGCTAGAACCAAATTAACGACTAATTATTCCAAGTATTTGCACAGTTACATATCGAAGAAAACCAAGAGTATCGATTAATAAAATTACTTTAACGCATTTTAGCGCGATTCAAAGTTTATACGATGTTCTTTCCAAATTAGTCTTTCTAAATTTATCTCGTTCGTTTCGAGCGAATAAATAAATGCACGGATAGTCGTTTCTTTTCGTTCATTTTCCGAGATGGCACCGAACATCGACCGAGCATCGACCGAGCATCGACCGAGCGTTTCACGTCACCGTCATTAATTTCACTTCGAGTCCCAGTTGCGTTATACGTTACGCGTTACACGTTACGCGTTACACGATACAGATGCGGCCAAAATGGAAGCACCTTCCTCTGGTAACTTGACCCATGCTAGCACGACATTTAGCCACTGCCCTAATGAATATGTACCATTTCCGGTCGAGGTGACACAGTCCATTCTCACGGGAGGGATCTTGATTCGCGTCGCTATCGTGAATTTTAATACGCCATCGCAAAATCTCGCGAAATCGTGAAATCCTGTTCCTCGTCGTGACGAGATGTTCAGCTTGAATCGATTATCTCGGTATCGACGAGAACATTTCACGCCAAACGGTGGATAATATCAAAGTCCATTCGAGCGAAAGACCGACGTGCAAGTTTTTACCGGCGAATCATCTGTCAAACCCGTGACATATAATTTTTATAAACGCTCTACGTAAAGAGCAGAATTGTTTCTCGAACGTGTATTGATATATTTCTCGCGATCCTAACGCTACGCCCTAAGTGCTCGTATCCGACGCGAGTACAAAACCGAATTTGCATCTTTTCACTTTGGACCATCATCGCGGACGATTCACCGAAAGACACCGTTTCCATCCGCGTTTCACCCAAAGTGATCGGCGAACAAAGCGGAGTCAAACTCTGCTTCCGATCGATCGAACTGGTACAAATACCCCCCGGATTTCGTTCTTCGCATTCGCTGTGGATGTGGATCGTCCGCGATGATCGTGCAAAGCGAAAAGGTGTAAATTCGGCGTAAGCGATAAAGGGTTAGCCATTTTAGCCACACGGCGAAGTATTAATCTTACTGTCAAATTTACATTAAATCGTTTTTGTTATTGGCGATATTAATCAACACCTATCCTTTCATTTAATAGTAACGGACCAAAGAGTGCGTTCGATTCGAAAATACGTCACTTATAAATATAACGATATCGAGAGCGATTCATCGTACCTATTTATTTATATTCCGATATATCCATGTATCCGTGTTCACGCTTTGGCCAATTCCAGATACGACTGTCGTTACAAGTCAGCGTCGTTCGAATTAAACTCTAAAGCTTAGCCCTGCAAGGTACGAGTCTGATCGTATTCTATCTGGGTTCGCGAGACGCGTGTTTGCGAATGATCTCGTGTTATACGTAAGATACGTGTACAGATAATTATTCTCCCGTAACACGACCATGTAATTGAAAATCTGTGAGCAAAGCAATTTGGTATCTCGGCCGTATCGATTATTTCTTATCCCCGCTTCTATCTTTTCTCTACCTTATTACCTTTCCATCTTTCCACTTGTTTTACTTATTTTTCAAGCTGTCACCTATATACCCGTCCGTAATTAAAAGAATAAATACATAATTATAAATACATAAAGAATAAATACATAAAAGGGCGTGCATCGCCGATTTCACCGAGTTTCCTACACGTACCTTGTCAAAGTCGACATTCTGAGTAATTTCATTTACGTACATACAACGTACATACCTTGGAAACGAAAGGGGAACGGCGGGCGCGTATATCGCTCATATGCACAAGCGAAATAATTCAGAACATCGACTTTGACAACGTGCATCGACAACCTTGTCAATGACGAGGCTCGCTCCGAGGCGAGAAGCGCTCTTTTCTATGTAATTGTCACGAAATATCGACCATTGAATCCTAAAAATTCCCAAGCACAGGTCATCCGATAGGTATAGATATAGGTATAGGTGTCCGATTTGATGACAGCTGATCGTTTAATTTGCCGTTGACAAACAACGATAATGGAATTTGTAGGTTTGACGTTGCAAATAAAATATACGGCGAGATAGACATTCACGGTATAATTATTCTATAATTATCGAATATTCACGACGCGTCAAATATTCAGCAGACGGCGAACGCGCATCGATCGTCCTTTAATGGTATAATACGTCAATATCGTGATTCAGGAGAAAGATCGGTTTCGTTGAATATTCCAGAAGAATCGAAAGATCGTAGTACGATAAAGACGCGCGATGGAACGATGTTGGCAACGCTACAAAATATCATCTTATCTGGAAGAAATTATATTGCTTTGCGTGAAAATGAAATCAGTTGCGCGCGAAGAATTGATCCACCAGTTTCAGCTTACAGGGTAATAAGAAATAATGTATTGACGTTTGTAATCGGTTTCTTCCGCTATTCTTTACCGCTAACTTCGATTATTTACTATTCACTTTTATATAAAAATTTGAAATTCCAAAATTTCTAATCGAACAGATCTTTCAACTCGACTCGGATATTCGACTCTTTTCACGAACTTTTCACACGAACGACCAGTTCAGCCAAATACTTACGTTGTATATTTCGTAACATCGACGTCAATTTCTGAAACGAAGATGTACAATTTCGTTGCGGTTTATTTTATTTACAGTTTGCTTAAATCAAATTATATAATGGTAATACTTTTATTTTCATGTTTTTTCTTTCATTTTCTACAGGAACGAACAACAATACAAAATATACTCTGCGAATTAATCCACGTGTGTGTGTTCTTTCCAGACGTTCCTTCATCTCGTACAAATTCATTTCGGTAGTCATTTTGCATTTCCCCGGCCTTTTGTCTTCGCGGTTTGTCTTTCGGTTTCGTTACTACGTTTCTCGCGACGAGGATGCCCGAAAACGACTGTCGAGTGCGGACGACCTAGAGAACGACGATCGTCTTCGTTCTATCGCGCATTGCGACCGGGCGGAAATTTTATCGTAGGAAATTGTCACGTCGAGCTTCGTCGAAATCGAGCTCGTTAGTCATTGTTTCGCAACGATTTACAATCGCGGCTACGAGATGCGTTTAACGTTTCTCAGAAATGTAGCATTCGTAAGGCCTCGTACTTTGCGATATCCAACAGAGAACAATAAAGTGAAACGTCGTTAAAATTAATACGACTAGATATAATTTTGTAATAAATGACAAACTATAATAACATACGATCAATGATAAACATTCGTTACGACAAACGATAAAATTAGAATATTCGGATATTTTCGTGAGAATAGCGATAATCGATTAAATAAAAGCTAGAGATCATAGATGGAGCGAAAAATTGATTTAGTACATGTCTAAGGAGTCAGTTGTTCGACGAGTTTGTTAATAAAATTAGTGATAAATTGAAATGTACTATTGACACGTAACTTAATTACTACGTAATCGCCAGAGGAGATAATAACTTATCGCCTGATCCAAAGTAATAGAGCATGCGGTGATTGTTAATTAGCTATTGCTTTCTTTATGTAGCCAGTGATCGTTAGATCTTTCAGTAATTGGAGGTACCGTTTGCTTCCTTTACGATGTTATTCATAGCGGTAAAAAAAAAAAAAAAAAAAAAAAAAAAAAAAAAAAAAAAAAAAAAAAAAAAATAGAAAAAATATTATCGCCACAGAGTGCGAATTTTATTATTTTCTATTAGTTTTTATTAGTTTTACTGGTTACGAAAATAGCTAGTGTCAGGGGGATATATTTTTATTCTTTTCCATATTCGTGAGAGCGAAAATGATTTTTTTCTGCCGTCATTTTTTTCCACGAATGCGAAGCTACTGTCATAGAAAATTATTATTCGAAAGCATAAAACATTCGTTTTAATTATTCGAAAGGTAGCGAATTGGAAGTATGCGTGTAATTACACGATCAACAAGCGAAACAAGAAATTGCAAAATACCAGCAAGTAGTGCTACAGATTAATTAAATCAATGGCCCTAGATATATTTTATACGTTTGTATCACATTTGTACCACGTTTGTATCGCTACGTATCTCTAATAACGTCCATATTTTCCTGTGCTTGTTATTTTTACTAATTGTAAACGTTCTCGACTCTCTGCCGCTCCCCGATCGAGCTATCGAATTCTGGGTAGATCGACTGTTTCATTTCGCCTTGAGACCTTTCCATATAACTCGCATTGCTCGTTATTTGATCGTAAATAGGAAACTCTCTGAAAGTAAATTTTAATAGAAATCTCGTTGATAAGGACGCCACTTTCCCCTTTTCAGGTGATTGGATTATTCGGTTATTATCTATATTGAAATTTTAATTGTACTGGCACATTCTGTTTACAAAGAAACAAGAGCTGTTTACCGACAGGAATAATTTTAAAGGAGAAGAAAATTTTTGGTAGTTGGACGAAGGAAGGATGAAATACGTTAAACGAGTTGCATGGAAAAATCATTTTACGGTCGAATGTATCGATCGGAAATACTTCGAATTACTCCAGAAATAACGAGATATACGTTTGTTGAGAATAAATGTAAATTCTGGGATTTTAGTTACCATTTGGATCATTGTTGCGTCTCATTTGAATTGCATTGGATAATATGGCTGAACGAATTATTATGGTTACTCGCTATATTGAGATAAGCCTTTGAAACGCGCGCAGTTAGATTTCATTGCTGCGAACCTTGATTTAACATGGTTGTCGAAGGAATAATTAGTTCTGTTATATACGATTTAAATCGTACGCGAATATGTTTCGAGCACCTAAGTAGTAACAGGAAGCGGCAGTTATAGTAGTAGCAATAAAATGTAAACGAAAAAGGAGGCGCGAGATCAGGGTACTGCTCTGGTTTTGCTCACTTTCTGCTTTTAACGAAATCGCAATTAAAGAAAGAGATAGCAGAAGATAAACGCGAAAAGTAATAATTTTATGGCGCAGATATACGGAACATCAAGGAAAACGTTCTTTTTTACTACGGAAAAACATCTCGAGTTAACAATTTTTAATCGTTTTAGTTAAAAATGAAGATACGACGCGTTTAATCGATGTGCGAATTTTAACAAACGTCATATCGAGTTCCGACACACGGTTTTAACTTCGCGTTTCTTTTTTCCTTTTTCTTTTTTTTTTTTCTTTATTACTCGCGTTGCATTCGGCAACTTCCTTATCTTCAAGTAGTTTGGGAAATAAGTTTTATCAACTTTCGAGAGTGCGAAGATGAATATTAAGATATTTATACAAGGGCTCTTTGACGAACCTAAAATCTGCACAGTTAAGGAGCAGGAACGATTATGCATTTTCCTCTTCTCGTCGCAAGAGCTTGAACTTCACGTTGCACAGGGTGATTTAAAGGAGCACTGGACCCGCTAGATATTGATTTTACGCTCACCGTGTTTTCCGTTCAAACACTGCCTCGTCGAAGAGAGAAGAGAATAGATCGCGATTTCGTTAAATCGGATCCAGCCGACTCTCGTCCACTTTCTCGAGATCTAGTCGCCGTCGCCACACCTTTCTATCTGATTAAATTTATCGATCTCTTTCCTTTTTGAAATTTTTAGCATCGTCAAATTTCGAAAGATCTTAGTCCTATACTTGATTTCATCGATTCTATCGATTAATCGTTTCCGAAAATTTCGACGATTTTAAATTAATACGTTCTAATTCTAATTTGCAACTCGCGCAATGTACAAAATTTTGCTTGTTTTGTCGATAACGTGCCTCAGAAAATTATAACTTCGGACGATATTGAAACAACATTAACAGGCAAGGTAAACAGGGGCAAGAAGATTAATCGTTTTAATTATAGCGATTTAACGATTATACGATAGTTGCAAGACTTTTGATAATTGGTCGAGTTTTGATGTTGGCGCCAATTATTAAATATCCTTGGAAGGAAGGAGCCATCTACGAAATTACGAGACCATCGATACGTGGTTATATATTAAGATACAAAATAATAATTTTACCAGACGTTGCACAGTTTTATTCCTTTCATTTCGTTCGTTCGTTCATTTATATTTTCAGTTATGGAGCGCGTAACTGCCGTTACTTTGAAGAAAGCGACCAGTCGTTTGTCAAAATCGGATGTCAATAAGATGATTAACCATAGATAAATAAAGGAATCCGATCAAGTGCACCATACAGGGTGCACGAATGCCGATACGGCGATCAACCGAAACCATCACGATCGACGACATAATGAAAAATGATCGAAATCGACGGGCTGACTCCGTTTTTGTACATACTTACCAAATGTTACATTGTAATTCGGAATCAATTCCCTTCACCGAACTGATAAAGGACGTGCTCGTACGAACCGATAAAGAGTAATAAATTTCATAGAGCAAACTTTATGACACTAATGTTGTTACCGTGCACGGCTCGGTTTTATCACGCAAACGAATCTTCGCTCTTCCAATAGCGACGAAAATATTACATTCTGCAGATACGTCGTTTTACCTTTCGTATCGCCACCTTCCTTTTGGCGCCAAATGTGCGCGCGTGTTTCACCCAGGGTTTCTCGAAAGTCGCGATTAATCACAGCGCTAAAACGCGATGCGTTACGTAAACATTCTTTATTCTTTAACTTCACCTGCCATTTTTACGATTCAACGTACGACCGTAACAACACAGCGACATGCAGCGACATGCGGCGACATGCGGCGACATGCGGCGACCGGCATTAACGTTCGGGTACATAACTGCACAACGTCTTTAAAGTTACCTTTAATATTAAGAAACAAACTTTCACCTTCTTCGTCGTTATTCCGACTAATCGCGCTTTGTCCCAAGAGCTTTTACTTGTTATTCAGTAAGCTGATCCTTGCAAGTTCTTAAAAAAACTCGTTATTTCGAGGACACGGTTGCACGCGAGAGGTTGACGTATTGCGTAAAGCGCGACGACGGTGAATTATCGCTCTTTCGTTTTTGTTGCACTATTTGAAGCTTCCGAAACAAGGTCCGCTTTATCTCGATAAAATATTATTAACTAGCGCTATCGCGATGCGTTATTAACGGCTGGCAACATTTAGTATTTACATCTTCGTCGTTTTTTTTTTTTTCGATTTTCACGATATAACTTCGTTTTATTTCGACATTTAATCGCTTGTTTCAAGTAAAATCTGATAATATTTCTGATTGGTTCGTCAACATATCGCGGAATATATTTGTATCGATCGTATTTTTAGATATTACGTTAAATATCGAAACGTGGCGTTAAAAATTCTTTCTCGTACGACGTATGCGATAAAATACGCCAGAGAGCGTATAAAGTATCGTAGTTTTGCCTAAATTAAACGTCGATAACTTAATTAACGTCGAAGTAGATGAAAGGAGGAATTATTTGAGCACGGTAAACGCATCTGATTGAATATTTAAAAAAATAGATGGTACGCGACGAGAGGTATTCAACAGGTGTTTAAAAGTCTCTAAATATTTAACAATCGTATCGTTGTATTTTATTTCGCGGTATCTCGTCCAACTATCTATTTATGTATATTTTCATGAGTTAACGAAGTATCGTTTAGCAAATGGTTACGATAACGGAAAATAAAATTATCCACAAAAAGATATTACAACGTTTTACACCGAATAAAATTGGTAAAAAGGTCATTCTGAAAACCGAATCTCTTTATCTCTTTATCTCTTTGCAATTTTGTTGTATTCTCTCTTCAAGCCCGACAAATCCCGTTTTTTTCCAACTTAAAAAAAGTAGGCACGTTAGAGCATAAAATCCTCTCGAAGAGAAATGCTCGGGGCAAGCACGGCATTAACGTCGAACCAGCGAAGTAAAAATTAAACGACGCTGCCTGGCGATTTATTTCGGCTTTGCCTCTACTTCTTGCGATAGTTGCGCATCGGCGGATACAGCCGTTTAATCGAGACGGTTTTCTTAGAGAGCAAACAAGGAAGACGGTCGATCAGCGCGTTATCCTCGTTGTTCCTCATTTCCGTTACCATCTTACTGATTTCTTTGTACGTTAGAGTTGGAGTTTGCGCGAGAGGCGCCAAGGAAGTACGAAATTCCATCTACTTGTCCGGCGAACGAAAGAATTCGCGATTTCTTCGCGTCGTACAGAATCGAGGGAATCTAATCAATGTGCGACGGGAATCGATCCAACGCCTCGAATAGTCGATATTCGAGAGATCTTTTTTAAATTGCCCATCTCTCGACTCGGTCTCGAACGTTTTGTTCGGTTGCCTTGATAGAGACGAATCGCCTAACGAAAAAGAGACTCGATGGTGCCGGTTCTTCTTTATTTTTAGTTTAGGCGTTTTTGCTCGTACGTTTCGAAAAAGCGGTCTGTTGGCTTCGTCCCGAGATCTTACGAAGAACCGTCGTCGGATTCGGAATCGATTTCCGCTTGATGTATGTATATTGTTAAGCGGTTGGGTCTACAGGAGAACGAAAGACTTTATTCTTTGTCCCTGGTGTGAGATTTAGCGAAATTGGATGTTGGAGATTGAAAATCGGTCCCTCGTCAATGATAAACTGCGTAATCTGGTTAAATGTGAAAGAATGATTCATAAGTTGATAATCTGATAACTGCATATTGGAAAGTAGATACTATCGTTGCGGCACGCGTATTTATTGTACGAGTTACCATACGAGGAACGAGGAACGAGAAACGAGGAACGAAGAAAGAGAAAGAAAAATCGCATCGATTTTTATTGCGTTTTGGGTTACATCTATTTATAGGTAACAGAGAAAATATACATCATATACCATGCGTCATATGACGTTTACGTATTTGTATATATAACGATGTATACGTATACAGAATCGCCACGATTTTTCAGACATTTTCCGCTCGTCCGACGGAAAAGGTTTCGAAGAAAATCTGATCTGTGCTCGGTCGGCGACAAATGTCAAAAATATCAAGTTTCTAGATACGCGTAAATTACCGCGCGACATAAGTAGCCTCGAAACTTAACGCTGGAAGTTTTCCTGTTAAGTTTAACAGGATCGAAACGAAAGAAGAAAGGGAGACGCGCGACTGGTTGAAGGGACAACCGGTGTTGTCGAAAATCGAAAGCGACTTTAACGGGAAAGCTGGAAATTAAAGGCAGGTAAATAGAAATGTAATTCGAATTCAGCTTTTGTTTTCGGATGCGCGTGAAACGTGGGAAAGGTTGTGAGTAAATTGAGGGCACGGTGAGTTCTTTTTCTGCTACCGCGAAAGTAAATTGCTTCTAGTTTTTCGGATAAAATGTGGATTTAAAGCTGCGTCAGTTGTAGTTAAAACGGAGGAAAAAATATAGTCGATCGTTAGAATAGCCGCCGGAATAATCTCGTTAAAAGTTTACTCGCGGTATTGATTTTTAGTCCGATTTCGAATTTCTTTCTATCCCGGTAATCGTCTAACGTTTCTCGATGCTCGATAAGGTTGATTCGTTGTCACGGTTGCTATATCAACCGTGTTATTGATACTAATATTAGCGATACCCAAACCTCAGCTAAATCTCAGCTAAACCTCAGCTAAACCTCAGCTAAACCTCGCCAAAACTTGGCGAGTACGATAAAAATTCGTACGGCATCTTATTCCCGTCTATACTCATCAGCCGGCGGAGGCAATTCGACGTTTTATAGAGCGGAATATCTTTGCGTGCTCGTTCGGCTGCATTTGCATTCGACGTTCTCCCTTATCGATCCAGAGCGGGTATATAGTTTTGATCGGTTGAAAACCCGTTCTTCCTCGTTCTTCCCCTTTCAAGGGGGCGAACTAAAAAATGGGGAGGAAAGAAAGCGGCGCGTCGAGAACGAAAAATGGGGTTGCTCGTAACCGAGTCTCCCGCTGGCCCTGACGCCAGGAGAAAGCGTAAGCTTTCGCTCGTTAAAATTCCTAATAACGTAAATAACGGTGACGCGATGTCGAGGATAACGAGGCAATTTCCGGCTACGTTCGACCACGTTTGAATTCTGCAATTCTCTCTCGTTCGCTCTTCCCCACCACGAGAGGGCGTTTGTAAGATACAAACTCGACAAAGCTTCGCTTGTCCTGAATTTTCCTACGTTATTTCACGCTGATTGAAGTTTAAGCTGTATCCTCCAACGTCGACGCGGATTTAACACGTATGCCTCGTTGTGTACGTCGCGTTACTTAGCGAACACAATTCTCGCGGGACTTTTAGTTTACGAGCGATCGGATGCATCACCGATCGCTTCAAATATTTATATTCGCTCTTGCCGCCTTGATCTCTGGTTGATCCATACGTTGCTGAACAACGCTTTTATCGAATCAAGCAATTACGTCTATCGCGTCGATACGCCGTCGAAATAAAAGCAAAACTCTTGAACAGCTTTCGTTCGGTAGAGCCGAATAAATAAAAATAATTACGTACGAGTATAAAGTCAGTTTTCTCTTAGCCATCTGTCCTCTTAGAGAATATCGTATTTCACGAGTAAACAAAGCTCACGATCACAGAGCGGACAAAGGCGAAATAAGTTTTTATTTGCCGAAATTATCCTCGACTGTCGTTGGAAATTTATTCCATACGTGAAACATTAACGAAGCGTCGCGCGCAATGAAATTAATTACACTATATTCGATATTAAATTTGCGAAACGCCAAGTCGCGAATGATTTCCGCTTATATCGATACGCTCGTACGTACAGAAAATGCAGATGACATCCGTATAAATGTACGAAATCGTGTAAACCAACGTCTCGATGTTTAATATAAAATGTAGATATTACATAAATAGTAATGATTTTCTCTTAAATAATCTTGCAATCCAAGAAATACTCGAAAGACGCCGCATCGGAACGCTCTCGTAAACAACCAGGGAAAATTGTTAGCCTTCCTAGGAACCGTCATCCATTCGATGGCACGATAAGAACTACTCCCCCCTTCCTTCTACCATTCTACCAGTCATTTTGTCCCTTTAATAAACACGTAATTTCTCCTCCAAGATCCATATCAGAGTTCCGACATGCTCGTCCACCTTTCCGCTATTAGGAAAACCGCAAGTCTGGCTAACTCAATTTTGTTTAAGTTATCCGGACGGTTTCTTTCGTGTTTACTAAGCTCAGCCGCGGATTATTTACCTCGGAGACGAAAACGATCGTGGCCCGCATGAGAAGATCGTTGGTGATGATTCTCTTTGAAAGTGCGATTGATCGCGCAGGCCAAGTATCAGAGAATGCAGCTGGAGGACTCGAGGCGTACGCGGTGGACCGTCCCTCCGTTTCCAGTCAGAGGGCTGTCTGTTGCTGCCAACTTAGACAAAGAGAACATCTCTACCGTCTCTCTATTTTGATCCTGGTTTCCACGCGGACTGTCTCTGTATCTCGTCTGGTTCGGCTCGCACTCGACTGGCGAAGGCGAAGGCGAAGGCGAAGGCGAAGGCGAAGGCGAAGGCGAAGGCGAAGGCGAAGGCGAAGGCGAAGGCGAAGGCGAAGGCGAAGGCGAAGGCGAAGGCGAAGGCGAAGGCGAAGGCGAAGGCGAAGGCGAAGGCGAAGGCGAAGCGGTGGTAGCAACAACGAGCAACAGCGAGCAACAGCGAGCAACAGCGAGCAACGTCGAGGGATGGATGGACGAGGGTGGAAAACACGAACCGCTGCTCTGCAACAGGGAGATGCCGTCGGACGAAAAGGAATCGTGGCTTGGGGAGGAGAAGGCGAAAGTAGGAGCAGAGCGGAGAAGCGACGTTCTCGACGAAGGATGGAAGAGAATCAACGAGGACGCGAAGACGATGGCGAGGAGAATCGAGGGAGGGAAGTGTGATGGTGCAGTTTGAAGAAGAGGAGGAACAAGAGAGAGAGAATGAGAGAAATAGAGAGAGAATGAGAGAAATAGAGAGAGAGAATGAGAGAAATAGAGAGAGAGAATGAGAGAAATAGAGAGAGAGAATGAGAGAAATATATATAGAGAGAGAGGGAGGGAGGGAGGGAGGGGGAGAGAGAGAGAGAGAAAAGTGGAGGAGAATAGAGAGCAGCCGAAGAGGAAGCAAACGGGGAAGATGGAAGAGGGAGAAAATTGAGCAGAAGAGCGGCAGAGAAGGTGAAAGAGGGAGGAAAGTGGAAAGAGGAGCAGGAGGAGCAGGAGGAGCAGGAGGAGCAGGAGGAGAACCGGAACGACCCGGGGGTTGCCGTGGCGTTATCGACCGGACTGGTGGTCGGTACGAAACCAGGCGTCGGCGCCGTGGATGCCCCGGCTTCCTCAAGTGCCGGACCATCCTCCACCTCCACCGTTACCACCACCACCGCCTCCACCACCACCGACTGGCAGCAGCAGCAGCAGCAGCAGCCAGCAGCAGCACCAGCACCAGCACCAGCACCAGCACCGCCACCTCCATGGAGGTCGCGCGGTTGGCCATCAGTAGAGCCCGGGACAGACTGCCGATCGCGCAACGGAGGGTGCGGGTCGTCCCTGGGATTGGTCGTCGGATCGGGTTTGGTCGGTCGGTTGTTCGGTTATAGCGCGGTTGTTCACGGTGTATACGCACGCGATCGGTTCACGAGGCCAAGTTTCCGTTCTTTTTCGTTTTCTCCGTTCTCTCTCGTTGTTTCCTCCTTTCCCGATGTCGCTGCGAATTTCACCAGCGTACAAAATAGTCGTCGGCCACGCGATTCGTAACGCGACGCTGTGAGCAACATCTTCTGTCGGAAATAGCAGTGACGGCTGGAGAGGAGCGATCACGGGATGAAAACACCTCGTGGGTGGTGGTGCTGAGAGAGGGTGCAGGTGGTGGAGTGGCGGACGAGTTTGTTCGCGAGCCGAGCGAACCAAGTCGACCTGCGCTAGTGCGGTGTGAACTAGACGTGCATTTGGTACCGGATCGTCCGATCATGTTCCTTCGATCCTTCATCGCCCGCCATGTGTGCCGGTTGCCATTGTCCGATATATCAGACTGGGCCAGTTCGTGGCAAGACGACTACCGTCGTGTTATCGGATTTGCATCGCAGTTCGTCGACTGAACAAAGCTGAATCTCGTTGCATTGACTGTGTACCGACGAGAGATATCCGTGGAGCTTTGTACGAAAGTCGAAAACGGTACGTCGATATAGCGGTGTAACGAAAGGCCGAGTAACAGCTGGCGAGATCGGCCTTCGGTTGTTCCTCGTTTTACGATGCCAATGAACGGATCCGTGCGCAGCTTTATCGTTGTCTAATCATGCAGAGTGCGAACGACCCGCTCGCTCGGGCTTATAGTTTAATAGCAAACTACTTGGTAAATTGTTAACTTTCTTCCCTCTCTCCTACCTACTTCGAGCCGTTTACGTTCCAAGGTATGCAGATACACGGTGGATGGAGAACTTTCGGTTAGCTTTACGGTTTAATCACGGTTGAAAAGATTTCCCAACTTTGCCCACCTTTCCTTCTCTAGATTTTCGGCACGCTGAATAACAGCCGACGATTTCCGCATTTTCGACGATGGGGTCTGACTTTCCTCGTTATCTGCTGTCTGTTCTTTTCTGTTCTTTTCTGTTCTTTTCTGTTCTTTTCTGTTCCGTCTCTTAGTCGTTTGCGAAACAATTTGCGAAACAATTTGCGAAACAATTTGCGAAACAATTTGCAAGCTACCACGATGCTGATAAACGAATTTCTCGACGCTTTTCCTTATCACCTTACCTTCTTCTCTAAATCGATCATTCCTATAGTATCGAAGGTCAATTTTTCTCTCTCGTCACACGCGATACCTAATTTCATTTTTAGCTTTCCTTTCAATCCTTTTCTGCAAAAAATATATCTGCAAAAGTTAAACTTTCCTATCCGGTTACAGGCAATACGTAATGTCGTTTCTAACTTTAATAATTGCTCTTGTCAACTTCCAAGCATCGTAATTACTCCTGAAACATAGAATCGAGTTCAGGCTTACGGTTGCTAGAGAGACAAGGCGTCGACATCTCGATCGGAAAGTTTGCAGGTCCATCATTCCGGGTCTCTCTGTAATTCCTCGAGAATCGATTGCGCTAGCTTGGCAGTTCGAACGGACAGAGGCTGGCTCCGACGTATTATTAATCGTCTCGCTTGTCCCCTGCAATTAGTGCGAGCTAGGAATTTAATTTCGCTGCGAACAACTCTCCACGGTTTGCCGTGTTCCACCGTCTCGATAATGGACCGGGTTATCGATATCTCGGTCAGCGGTGACAGTGGAGCGAAGATAAGGACAAACTGCGTCCGATTCGACGCGTAATCCGGCGATACTTTGATCCTCTTTCCAACTTGTAAAGTCTAGTCTACGGCTGTAACGATAGAAGTCTCCGATAGGCGAAGCAGCGAGTACTTGACACGCAATTCCATTTAACCGTGAAATTTCGCACGTTCGAGGAATTTCAGATAAACGCGTTCGTCTCGCTGGATAGAATATAAAGTACAAAGGAAACGGAGCATCGTTTATCGTAGTGTACAAGTTTTCGTCGAGGGTGGTGACTTAAATGTTTCATAAGCTTTATGCACCCTTTATGCACCCCGGAGACACAGCGTCGAGTATTAGCGGTATAAATTTTTACGACAGTGGACGTCCGTAATTTTCACGATCCTGCTGCTCCTTCCAACTCTTTGTGTACTCTTCGCGAACACGCTTTATCGTTTTTCATTGTTTTTCATCGTTTTTCATCCTTTTTCATCCTTTCTCATCCTTTTTTCTCCTTTTTTCTCGTTCTTGTGCAAACGATACGTCCGTCCATCTTTGCTATTGAAATTTTACGATTCTTTGGCGGTTCTCGTAAGTTGATACGCTTATTTCGTTGGATCGCTCTCAATTTCAATTCTTAACCTTTTAATTTTTCGATCGAAGCTTCTTAATTCTTTAATTTACGTTTTAACGTTTCACGTTGGTGATTCGCGGTAGCGAATAAAAGCGAAACCTTCGATGAGCGAACAGTGACACGTATACATGTATGTATATTGCGCTCGTACGTTAGTTAATTATTTCGGCAATGCGACTATAAAAAGGGAATTCACCACGTACGTAATATGTATCGTAGTCCATGATTGCACGCATTAACAACGGAGCTTCGACCAGATTTGCTTCGAAATTTTCATACCATTTCTGAAGAACCACGCTCAGTTTAAGCTGTGACTTTTCTACTATCACCAGCTCTGGTATTACGACACGTAGCCATGCCACTGCCACTACCACTACGCTACGACCAACAGACAGAAGACGAAAATGTGCCAGCGTTAGTTTTATCTTGCCACTTGATTTTACGTCACCTGCCATACGTTGCCATACACCTGTCTCTAGCCATACGTTGTGAAAACTTTTAAAATTTGTCTCGAAGGGATTTTGTTCGGTCGCGCACATTTTACTTTGACATAGATCCTTCTTTATCTTGACGTATCGTGACATTTAAATTTTGAATTACAAGCCTCGATACGATCTGGCCAACAGAGACTTTCGAAACATTTTGTTCGTATGTCTTCTTTCATCTGGCTAGTTCGCAGTTACCTGTCCTTGTTGAGCGCTCTTTCCGTTCGCACGTTTAAAGGCTCGATATTTTTGACAAAGATTCGTGCCAAACGCGAATAATCTATGATAGATACGAGTAGGTACATGGAATTCGTTTCAAACTTTTAATCTATGACAAAGTAACGAGGATGTGATTTCCAAATCTTTGTTACATTTCTTCAAATTCAAATTCTCAATTCCATTGACCTTCCTTTTAATATTTTTTACAGCACGATACAAGTTGGAAATTGCGCGCATCGAACAACTCGAAGACAAAAAGCATTTTTCGATAACAAAATAGTTGCACGCGTTTATCGTTTGCATTTGCACCAAATTTTATCATTAATTTTACAAGTTAATAGCATCGTATCAGTTTTTAATGTCTGCTATAAGTCGTAACGAGTATAAGGGATAAAATCAGTGCGTATTACTACAATTTTATTAAATACCGTTCTATTATTTACTAAATATTCATTTCGCCACTAGGGTGCGTCCTATCCAAAAAGGGAATAAACCTTCGAATACCTGGCAGCGATCGTGTGCGTACTTTACTGCGATTTACGAATGGCTGACTCGTTAATGAACCCAAGGCCGGATTCGATCGACAATTAAATATTTGACATTAAATCTCTGGGTAACCCACTTGACAGATCAAATACCGCAGCTTCGTCAAATTTAATACATCGCTTGAGATATGTTTACGTAGATACATACATATTGTAATTGGCTTCGATTCCCTATGGAGAAGCGAGTTTGTCGATGTCAACTTACTTATTAGACAGAGTGGTAGAGGAGAGAGCAGAGGAGGGGAGGGGAGAGGAGGGGAGGGGAAGGGGGGCAAGTTACACTGGACGAAGCAAAGGATCGTGTTTAAAGCAGGCGTACAACTTGGAAATTGGAAATTCTCGCATTGCCACAGAACCGGTATTATTGGGTTTTCGTGTCATTTGCGGCAACTCGAAACCGGCCGTGTTACAAATTGAGTTGTCCGATGTAATTCCCGGCAGACAGAAAAAGCCCGTTGAACGTCTGCAGAAACGCGAAACAAAAGCAACCCTGTTGGTTTTCGGTACCGGATTGTAACGTTATTATTCCATTAGTCTCTGACGAAGTCGCACTTCGTTTCTATGCGATGCAATTTCAGTTCGAGACTAATTTATTTAGGTGTCCTTCTATCGTGGATTTTGCAATTTGTCCTTAATGTAGGTACTTTAAACTCGTCGTATTAGAGTTGGTATAGCGTTTCGCGAAGATTCCAGAGAATAGACATTTTTTAACGAATCGTTACTTTTTCTCTTCCGACGGGTTTCTCTTCTTTCTTCGCGTATATCACGTCGTAAATTTACCAGATTTCATAAGAATCGTAACACATGAAAATTATTAGAAAGGAAAATATTTCTTTCGAGAAACATCTCGACGCGGATTTGTGAGCGCACTGTGATTAAGTCGCACATTTGGACGAAACATATCTCTTCGTTCGTGGTAATTGGATACAACGCACGTGTAATACCTTACGTTTGATATATCTCGTACAGTCTGTCCTACGAAATAGCGTCCACGCATTTCTGCTAAGAAGTATTTCTACAAAATACATACAAGACACTTTGTACGAGCGCATTAACCATAAATACTTTCTTCTTTCGTTCCGTAAATTTTAAGTAAATTTGAGTTGTTCGATCGTTGCACAAAGATATCCCTCTCGTCTCGAGAATTCCCTTACGATTCGACGTTACAACCTAATATCTTTCGACCAAAACGATTATAGAATACAAGCGTCCTTGTTATTTCTGTTGCAGAAAATCACGTCTACGCGAAAAGAAGCCACCGAAGAAACTACCAGCGTACGAACAAAATCAAGGAATTGATTAAATAGAGTTGCGGTATACCGTAGTAAACGAGTCAAGGCAAATGTACATACTCTGAGAACTGCCAAATCGTGCCCGACATTCTGCTCTGTATCGCCGTAAAACCTTCGAAACTTTTGCCCATCCAAGCTATACAAGGAACGGTCGGTAATAGTCGACGCTAGATCTCCGGAAGCTTCTCGCGTTCCCAGGGGTGGCCATCGGTATACAGTCGTACCCTAGCCGCCGATGCTTTCCTCAAAATCATTCAACGACGTCGACTCGAGCTCGTCGTTCACTGGACGAACGACGACGGCGACGACGACGACGACGAAAACGAGCGCGATAATATCGAGAACCGACGACTTCCGGGAATCGCGGAAGTTCGTTGCCGGCCACGCACGTCCTCGAGAATGGAATTGAGAGCCTTGCAGCCGATAAGCGCGCTAGCACCGATCTTTTGCGAGTTCACGACGAATCGTTGGACGATCGAGACGAAACAACAGAGGGCGAATAGTGGGTTGTACTGGGAGCTGGGTG
Organism: Bombus superbus; assembly: GCA_014737385.1. Classification (NCBI taxonomy): domain Eukaryota; kingdom Metazoa; phylum Arthropoda; class Insecta; order Hymenoptera; family Apidae; genus Bombus; species Bombus superbus. Next base: position 330,356 of record JACXIK010000044.1, on the reverse strand, counting down.
TGGATAAAGAAGGTGGAAAGACTGAGAGCAGATATAGCAGGCAGGAGAAATCTTGGAGATCGAAGGAAAAGGAAAAGGAAGACAGAAATAGCAAGGAAGACGCGCAAGAAGAAGTCGTTGGATCGGCAACAGTGATAAACGAAAGTCCGAAGAAGCAGGAAAGTTATAGAGAGGATAGGGCGATAGAAGACACAGAGGGGAGGAAAGATACGAGAGACGGAGACGGAGACGGAGACGAAGACGAAGACGGAGACGGAGACGAAGACGGAGACGAAGAAAAGAAGAACAAAAAGACTAAAGATATAGAGCGAGAGAGAAGAGAAGAAGAAGAGGGACGTCCCCTGGCAGGAGGGCCCCACAGATGCGGGGCCCGGAGGGGCCAGTCCGCGGCGGCGTGACGCGATGCGGACGTCCTCCTCCTCGTCTTCGAGGAAGAGGAAGAGGAAATACCTCTCGCCTCTCGATCCTATCGAAAAGCTGCCTCCCTTGGACAATAGTTGCAGCCTGTCGTTTATCGTCCACGATGTTCGCGACGAGTGTGTCGACACTGTCTTCCACCGTGCTCCGGTGTACCAGCGGTGCCTTTGGTCGGAAGCTGTTGCCGAGAAGCGTCGGCCGTCTACCGAGCTCGCAATTCGTTCATCGGATAACCAAACTTTCGGCAACGAGCCGGGATCGTGGCATTTTTGCAACGACGATGGCAACTCGAGGAAAAACCGTATCGTCAGGAAAGGAGGGGAATCGAGGGAAGGAGTTGTACAGACTCGTTACGAGAATAGAGCAGACAGATCGAAAAAGTGTTTGGCAACGATCGTCGTGTTCCTCGGACTGTTGTGCGGACATTGGTGCTCCGGTGGAGCGGAGGCACTTGCCGGTAGCCAGAAATACAGCACGAGAACAGTCAGGACCAGGTACGGCACGTTGCGTGGTGTCGAGGACAGATCGTCCACGTCTGTCGAGACTTATTACGGCGTGCCATACGCCACGCCGCCAATTGGAGCGTTGCGATACATGCCACCGGTTACGCCGACACCGTGGCGCGGCATCAAACTGGCGGATACCATGCCACCCGCGTGTCCTCAGAAGCCACCGGAACCGGACTCGAGTCTGCCGCGGTCCAAACGGGCTTACCTCGAGAGGCTAGCACCGTTGCTGGCCAACCAGAGCGAAGACTGCCTATACTTAAACCTCTATGTGCCCAAATCTCCTCACGGTGAGTGCAACTCATTGCCCTTTTCCTATGTTTCTTGGGCTGGCCAGTTTTTCTCGCAATCGATGTTAAACGATCAGTTGGAAAAGAAAGACCGCGATTACGCACAAAGCGGCTCGTGATTCGCGAACAGACGATAAGCAAGAGAATAGGCATTTTCAACGATATACGTACAAGCGCTTCTCAAAAAACACAACGCAACAGGGTCTCTTCTTTTTTTTCTGCTCTCTCTCTCTCTCTCTCTAGTTAATGGTAGAATTTACAAGTCTGCAAAGTATCGCGAAAGTAATCGTCGCGCGAATGACCCTTGTCCGATTAACGTCGCAATTTTAAAGGTCGAAATCTCGCTTAGATAAGAGAATTCGTTTCGTTATCGACTCTGAACTTGCACGTTGAACAAACCACGCATACTACGGGTGAATAATTTTACACGATAGCCAAAGTGGTTGTTCGCACGCGAAACGTCAAGTGAAATTTTATAGCTAATGCATTCGTCCTTACAAATGCGCGGTTATGGTCACGTCTAGTTTTATCGCTCGCGCTTCTGGATGGTCATTTATCGTTTAACGATTGTAATCGTGAGTTCGTAACACGGTCACGTAACATCGAACGTGATAAGACATAGTTTCATCCGTATTTTGTCGTTGAATCCGGAAGATAATCTCGATGCAAATAAATGACAAATACCTCAATTTGCAATTCGTAGCTGGCAATTTCGTTGTTGGCGTTTCATTTGATCGCATCGACGAATCGCCGAGATTAACATCATACGCCGATCAACGTAGAGATTGAAAACTATTAGGTAAATTCCTCTTGAAACTTGCGATTACTCGTGACACTTTTCACGAGAGAAATTTACGAAAATCGAGTTGCAAGTAGTTTTAGAAAGGTTGTCGCATCGTGACGCAACGTCTTTCTATAAAGATACTTTCGCTTGGAATTTTCGATCAACAAATAAAAGCTGCATATAACACAGAGGAGATATGTCTAACCCGCGGAAGGATACAAAAAAATATCGTTCTCCTGCCGTAAAGTGAATTTCGTTTCTTCTTATCGTATCCATCGCGATTCGAGTAGTATAGTCGAGTACAGTCGAGTTCGCTCGATGAAACGAGATTATTTTGAACAATGGATCAGAGTTAATCGGATCACGTTCTTTTCGGTATATCGGTGATAATACGGGCGCGGTAAGCAAATTTTTTCGATCGGTCGAGCCTGCACGAATCACCGAATCTTTGCGCACAGTCGACGAAAAGTGCACCGCTGTCCACCGAACCAGGATGGAGTGCTTTTCGGCAACAGACCATCGCGTCGCTCGTAGATCGATGATTCCATTCTTTCCTCCTATTTCTCTATGCCCGGGTAATATCTAAAACGAAAGACGAGTTATACATGCTTTCTCGATTTATCCAACGATCTATCGTAGTAACGTGAAAAAATTTCTCCTCGTTTCTGCGTTCACTTCGTTCGACGATACTTCTCGTAAAAGCGTATTTTCTGTCCTATCGAAGCAGGAGGATGCGTCGTAGGAGAGAATTTGTTGCTTTGATCGTTCGTGTCAATCGATAGACGGCAAACAAATAATAATACTTTGATACGAACAACGATTGCGAATCTTTTCGAGCTTCGAGATATACGATAGTTGTTAAAGAAAAAAGTAATCCATAATGACGAGGTATCGTAGCACGCTGTTCCTAGCGTTGTAAACGTATTTTGCGTTTAGTTAACGATTTCGTTGCAAATTGCGCCAAGTTTTTAATCGACTTATTGCTTTATGTTATATTTCACTTTGTAGTATTTTACGCTATAGGTATTGGCCAATTTATAGCGATGCGCTAACGCTATAACGGTCGTCATCCATATGAGATCACCTTTATTGTTACATTCTATAACGGTGTAATAGATAGGCGAGGATTAAACTTGCAAACACTGGCTTCTGCCTGTGTTAGAAGCGACTAATAACTCTTTTATGACGGTAGATTAATATCATAGCTGCTATATTACGTAGGTATGACTACACGATCACGTACTCTTAATTACTCGTTGCTTGTCTCAGTCAATTCTTGTTAACGCGTAAAGAATAATTTCTATACAACCAAGGTAGAACGAAAACCCGGTTTTATAGTTTTTCGAAATTCGGTTTCGTTGATTGTACAGCTAAGGTATCGTTCACTTCGTTCTACGAACTTTCTTGCAATTCAACGTAGTTACGTAGATTCCAAACTACTGTTCGCGTAATTAAAGTTTTATTGCCTTGTCGGATTTCACAGTGTTGGAAAAGTAGATAAATGTTTTTTCTTGTTCTTTGTTAAATATCTATGCATTGTTAACTAAAAAATTACGATTTTAACGACTCTTGCCAATTTTTAACAAACGTATCGATAAAATTGCACGAATCGAAAAAGGTAGATCGCTATTTCTTTTTATCGCTGTAACGCTGCATAATTTTATCGCATATTCGGAAACCTTGCGGAACGAAGACGACGAAGGTTAAAAACTTAGGAAACGAAACGTACGTATATAAGACTAGTAACTAAGAAAGAATGGAATCAGTAAAACGATAATCGGATAATAAATCGGCACGTCGTTTTTAACTTACGCAAAAATCGAAGAAGCTCTCAGTATACTTGATATAATTTCGACGCAACATCGACCAAAAGATCTTTGACGAAATAACTCGCTGTTTATCGGTAATAGGGAAGGAGGAGACGATGATTTGATCCAAGGTAGGGGACACGTGTGCGGATAAAAAGTTTTGCACGCTAAACAAAAAATGAATGGATTGTCGTATAACGAGAGTGGGTTTTGTAACAAGGTCTGGGGCTGTCGATTACCGAGCTCTCGATATCCGTGGTGTTTCCTTTCCTCTTCTCCATCTTTTCGTTTTGACTTGGTCGGATTTGGAGAAGAAGCGGATAAACCGAAGTCGTATGCTGGAAAAAGAGCGGCGGAAGACGGAGGAAAGAAAGCGGAAGAAAAGAGAAGAGCGTCTACACAAAAGAATGTCATCGATCGGTCTCTCGCGTCGTGACGCTTTTCCGATTGCGAGCCCAGCGACGAGACGACGCGAAAATCTAGACTCTAGACTCTAGACTACCGTATCCATCGTTAGCTTCTTACCAAGCTGGTCCTTAAGCGTCTTAAGGATAGCTGCTCCTATCCTCGAGGTAGACATTCTCTTACACGTACGAAATTGTTCCGACTCTGTCTTCGATCGAACGCGACCCCACGCGTTGGTCGTCGTGTTTCCCGTAATGCCAGTTTTAACCATTATGCATTAACGAATATTCGCTTATTTTTACAAATATCTGCGAGACGATAGATTATTTCTGATAGATTATTTACGTTTCGTATATCTCCTGCGAAGGTGGACTGTCAAGTATCGTTCCTATCCGCACCTATTACCGATACTTCTCGCGATGGAAAGACTAGGTATTTGTCGTTTTGTTTTCCATTCCAATTATCGACAACGTTTATTTACCTAACGATAGCATGGAAAAATGTAATAACGGAGATTGGCGTTAAAAGACGAATATGGACGTATAATTATCGGACGTGTAATTTATTCGAAGCAAGGAGAAAAGCATATTTTTAACAGCAATAATATAGTTGACCAACGACAAGTCATATATCCGTCCTCGTGTATTTCGATCTTTAAATTTCTATGTTACAAAGTATTTTATACAACGATTTCCACGGGCAACAGAATGCATCAAACGACCGTTCTCGTCACTGCCTTTTGGACATTGAAACGTTACGACATAACGCTTTACTTCCATCGTTAATTTGAACCGTGCAAACAAAGAGTAATAGCACGATGTTAAATTTGGCGACTACGGTGCAACGTTGTAACTTGTTTTTGTGCAAAAAAGCAGTTACAACCACCGCATAATGAACCGATGCATTATCGTGCAACAACAAAGCCCAACTGTCCGGCTCACGACCCATGAACAAACGCTACTTTGACGTTGAGTATTATAACTTGGCTTCTAACGACTCAACTGACACGAAACTTTGACATAATGTTAGCCGCGGCTGTATTTCTAGATGATAAAAGTTTCGTATAGGCGTTGTTACCGATATTTCTTCTACTCTTAAGAATTTTCGTTACTTTTGCGACAGACCCTATATTATATTCGTGTTACGCGAAACGTATGTACGACTTTTCTTAATCTTTCGATTATTGTCGCGTTACGTATCTCTCAAACTTACACTTTGTGACGCAAAGCGGCCAAATATTTCTACATTCTGATTTACGTCGATTTACGAACTCAAGTCGAAACAACATCGGCTATTCCCAAAGTAATTATTTGCTATCTCCAAAAATACCGAAAACGTGGAGTGGAATATAGCCGCGGCAAGAGTATAAAAGAGTTAAATTATTATTTACAAATTTTCTCTGCTCGTTTCTTTCTCGTGAAATCCCGATCGTTCCTACATGTATTCGAATACCACGTACCGAATAATACAGCGTTGCACAATTTTTCAGCTATCGTTCCGATTTTTTTCCAAGAGAGAAATATAACCGTAAGGTATTATAAACAGGAGTATTTTTATCATCGTCGAAGAGGAGAAAGTTGTTGGACACGATAGACGGGTGCGACTCGCTTCGAGTTAACGTCGTATCTGATATTAATAGCTGGCACGGTGTTAATGAAGACAGAAGCGCGTGGGTGTGCGATTAGGTTCGTTTCGTAAGTACGGAAGATGTGCAGATAAGCGTGGCAAGCTCGTAAGATTGATTTCGTTTGTGAAATTTTCATGCTCTCTAGAAGATCTATTAATCTTGCTCGTCGGCGTACAATGCGTACGGTTCACCATTGAATAAGACTTACTACGGGCATCGTACCTTATCGGTGTATACAGTACGTGGTACAAAGGATGAATTAATTCAATGGTACGAAGATCAATCCTTACTTTGTCTTCGATGCGGTGAACAGCGTGCTTATTTTAGTTACGAAACTGTATTATCGAGCAAAGAGGCTTTCGAACGAAGGGACGAAGGGACGAAGGGACGAAGGAACAATGGAATACGTTTTCGATGTTTTTAATAGACTCAAAAGTACATCGTTTTCTGAACGCTGTTTACGTCCAATAAAGCGCGAATAATCGAGAACTTTTTCTTTTAGATAACCCAGATCTAAGCCAGACCTAACCTACGCTTATTTCTGATTAACGTAAAGTTAGACTTTGGTTAGACGAGATTAGATTTTTCTCGGGGCGGGATACTAGCAAGCGACGTTAGAATGAAATAGAAAAGAGAAAAAAGCAGACGTCGTGCCTGATCATCGCAGTACTATACTACTTACGGCCTCGTCACAAATGCAAAGAGTCGAATTCAAACAAACTTTCTGACGGTATTTTTACGATGATTATATCGACTCTGATTCACGCATAGGAATAATACAAAAATGCTCGTTTTCATGGCACATCTTATATTCGTAATTTATTCGGCATGATCGTGCGAACAACACAGTACGTCAGGTTTCAACGCATTTTTCTCACGCGACAAACTTCTCCATGATTTAGTTTCGATCCTGTCGAAAACGGAACCACGCGTATAAATCTGTATTTTATTAGTGTTGGAAAGTCGAAAATCGAAACAGCGGATCGTTCGAGCGAAATGAAATTGGCCACGATCCAATATTTGATTCTTCCTGGACGGTAAAAAGAAGCAAGGATGCAAGAACGAAAATAATGCATATTTCATGGCTTTTTGAAAATCGAAATAACATATTACTGGTGACCATTGAAGTAAGAATCAAGGCGATGAAGCTTGATAGAGAAAATTTATTTGTATAACGCGCGAGTGGTCAAATTCACCGTGCCATTTGCAGCGACGATTCGGATGATTTAAACGTTTCGCAACATATGGATTTTCAACGCGATGACAAAACACGTAACTTTGCTATTTAATATCCTGCTTTTGTATTTTCCACGCTGGGATCGACAATTCCGACGTATTTGACAATTCTATATCGTTTAACGTTTCGATTAAGTTACATTTTTCTACGGATTTTGAGCGATAAAATACGAATATAACTCTTCTAACGAGAACATTTTCTTATTGCTGGTTGCATTTTAAACGGTAGCCGATCCATTTTATTACTTTTCTAACGACACAATTAACGCGTTAATTTTGGTTTAAATTTTAAATTCTTGACGTTTATTCGCGCCAGAGTACAAAATAACTGTTTCGTATCTAAAATTCGTCTTTAGAATACTTCTCTAAACGAATTTAAAAGTGGAAATTGCTCTCGGAACAAATTAAGAGTATATCTCAACTTTCGTTTTATTGTACCATTGATAGAAACTACGCTTTTCAAATTATAGATATCCAAGCCAAGGTATTGTGTATAAAGTATCTTATATTTCGAATATTATATAGCATCTGTAATTAACAGTTTTTTTTAGACATTTTGTCGAGCGAAGAAGCAATCGGTGCGTTAAGCGAAGCTCGAAAACATCGTACGAGACTAAAACGACATTAAACGTTGTATCAAAGATGAAAAACATTCACGAGACAGGGACGCGTACAACGATTTTCCGTTACATATAACACTGCAATTAAGGATAACGATGGCGTATTTCTCTTTCTCTTTGCTTTCTGTCGTCGCTCTTTCGTTTCTCTCGTTTCTCTTCGTTCAGACGGGCAGATTTTCTGCAAAAAGTATTTATCGGCAGAGGTTTCAACGTTTAAAAACTTTGAATAAATTAAATCGGAAAAAAAGTAATATTTTCTTGCTGGACGAAGTCTCGAGTTCGATCAGTCCATGTTCGATTAGACAACTGGTTGGCTTAAAAACCGAAAACATCGCAGAATGGCGAAGGAAAGTAATTTTAACAAATCAAAGAAATTTCACCAATTATAAAATTCCGACAATTAATGACAGAATTGAAAACACGACCAATATTTTCAAAACGACTACTAAAATTAATACATCCCGTGAAATAATCTCTGCCAACACCGGATCACGATACAATTTTATCGTGCTTTATGCTTTAGGGGCATACCAAAACGACGAGATACGCAAATTAATTCGACACAACGTTAAGAACTGTCGCAGCGAAATTAGAAGAATGCAACAAAATTTCTGGCAAAAGCGTATTAACAAGTTCTAAACGCAGGTAGAATAGAATAACAAAAATCAGGAGATCGCTCGAATTGCTTGACAAAGAATAGCTTATAAAACGAGCGCCAAGCAGCCGCAAATTTTCACGATCGACAGGATCGTCTCCCCGAACGAACGAGCTTAACCACCCCTAGGATGCCCGCGTCATCGGCATAAACAAGAATCTCTGCCGGCCGGAATTCGCTTACGCAAAGTAGATAAGCGTAGAGTACGCTTTATCCAAGGAGATTCTGCTTCGCAGAGCGAAGCGAAACTTTTTTCCACGTGATATTCCAGCCTCGTCGTCTTAGGTGCGCATGGGTGCACGTCGCGTTTCGAAACGGCCGCCGTTGTTGCAAGCTTCGGGTCGTCTGCACGTAAGAAGCTTAGCTTAGCTCCACGATATGGCCGCGGGAAAACCAGTCAGCCATACAGAAACGAGCAAAATAAGAGAGAGAGAGAGAGAGAGAGGGAGAGAGGGAGAGAGGGAGGGAGGGAGAGTGGGGAGAGCGGGGAAGAGCGGAGGGAGAGGGTAGGATTCCGGGCTACGCTGCCACCACCAGCGGTAGTTTCCTTCTCTCCTTTTGCTAACATTCGAGCGAGCCAGACGGGGTATTTAAATGAGATTCCCCGGGCGAAACGTATTTGACTTAACGCCCAGGAAATCCTTTTTCTTGCCCGACCGAAGCGTAACGCTCTTGTAAATGAGTTTACGGGAGCGATTTAATGACGACAATTAACGTGGTTGCCCGGGACGCGCGCATCGGGCTCCACACCCGGAATCTGCTGCTTTTTTCATTCGCTATATTGTAATTATGTTGTAATTACGAGAAGAAATCGAGGTTTCGGTTCTAAACGCAGGTTAAACTCCTGGAGCTTCTTCTATCGGAAACAGATGCTCCGTTTATCGAGGCTCGTTGGTTGTCAAGCGTAATTCGATAATATTGGAATAAGAATTTAGATAAACGTTAATTCGATTTATTTTCTGGTCTTAATTCGTGAATCGAGTTCTTCTTGAATGGAAAACTCCCGATATTTCTTTGCCCGCGACACGAATTTGACACCGAATATTATTCGAAGATCGCTCGTTCTCGACAATTTTTTTTTTTTTAACGAAAAACCGAGGATTGGTCAACGTTGGTTACGTTCTTGGTTGAACGTAATAAAACTTTAAGTACTTTTGGAATATAGATAATCTAGGATGTATGTGTGAGAGTCGAATGTGTTTATTATAAATGTTGGATAATTGCGTTTCGCGCGAATATTTAATTGTATCGGTTTCACCGTCAAAGTGAATCCGATTGGTGGAATAATTTTGCTCTTTTTTAGTTCGGCAAGACCAAGTTTCCTTTGGTTTGTTCGGGATGAATATTAACCGATTAGTATCAGAAACGTTAACTTCCAATTAACGGGTATCTCGATATCGGGACCTCCCTTTCACCTTCCTTTGGTATGCCTTTGAAGGTGCAACGATACTCGAACGCGAGGTATTTCTTCAGGTTGAAATTTCAGCAACGAATACCGTTACAAGATATTTCTAAATTACTCTTCGCAAACGCGTCCAGCCGAGTTTGTAAAAAGGCTACCCGGCGCAAAAGAAACTAACAATTTCTAAAGAAAATAATAATTACTGTATTTGTTAGCCCTAATATTCGACGACGAGAATTTCACTTTGGTCGCTTCAATTTCTTCGTGTTTTTCTATGGCAAACGTTAATACGCGTAGATTAAAAAATTGCTAAAGAAATTAAGCTTGATAAAGACCCGTGGAAATATTTAGTCCAACACGATGTCTCTGTAGAATAAAATATTTTAGAAAGAGTTAATAGATACCGTATATGAATTTTAATCGTTTCAATGTCGATTAAAATAATGTATTTCCAATGGCTGTTTGATGATACTGCAGTTAATTACTAGCAAATAAAGCAATTTCCGAGGAATCGTTGTGATACTCGGAATTATTCGATCGGTGGTAGCGAACCATTTGCTTTTCTCTCGAGTCTTACAGACGAATGACTTTTCGGTCGAATTTGTGAGAATTTGCAAAGTTTACGAGTTTAACTGGAAAGCGATACTTGCATGGGTGGGACCAACAAACTTAAAAAGATCTTGAACCTGAATCGTTCGACTTTCCTATCGAAGCATCTTTTAAAGGCGATCCCGTATGCGCTTGTTACGGCTCCAAGGGAACAATTTGCGCTACGTAAACTCTGCTACTCTGCGAGAGAACACGCGTGGGAAGATTTTCAAGCCGGGCAAAACCAAGCTTGTACCTGTCGATTATTATTATCGTCTCGTTTTCTGCCCAAAAATCTGAAACCAATAACACTTAGTTCCAAAGCACACATTTATTTCGTACATTCAGGCATATTATGTATTAAATATACGCGCTGTGGGTGTAAATTCAAGGTACGAGCGAAGAGGAGAGATTCTATGCCTCAAAATAGAACGAAAATCAAGAATAACAAAGTTACGGTGGAAGCTCTATGTTCGCGAAAATCAAGCTTGGAAACTTGTCGCGTATACCATATAACGAATTCTCGATTAGATAAGAGCGGATAGTTGGCAGCAGCAGGTTATTCTACGTGTGAAAATAAGTGGAAACGTAGAATCAAATTTTTGCGCTTCGAGTCTCGTTCTCGAGCAAGCTGGATTTAAACGCGTTTAGTTAAGAATTAACCCGATACGGTATACTCGACAAATTTTCAAACTCAATTTTCTTGAAAACGAGTTTTCAAGTTTGCTTCTCGCGAGAATGAGATTTTCAATGCAATTTTGTTATTTTTGATTTTCGTTTTATTTTCAGCCATAGAATTATAATTATCGAAATCGAAAATTTTGAATTCTTTAGACACTTTTATAAATCCTGTTTACACCCAGAGGATATTTTAGTACACGAACGATTTCAAGAAATATTTAAAAAACTATAAGAAAATAAAGAAAATTTCATTATTTTAACAAATTATCTCAACAACGCTCTGGGTGTCGTACAAATCACTTAAAAAAAAAAAAAAAAAAAAGAAGAAAGACGATCGAGAATCTTCGAGATTGAGAAACTTCCACGAGCGAAAGTAGTTCAAGTATTCGCCAACTAGATAACGATTCGCAGAAACCGCAGTAACGAGTTGAAAAGCGCGCGTGCAAGGGCGTTAATCGACACGGTCGAACACATTATCGCTAATGTCGGGGATTATGTAATTTTCCGTGTACCAGTTACAACCGCTTTAGCGAATCAGATATTCAATATTTCAGGAAAATCACTGCCACACGCGATACGTTACGCTTCGCTTTTCGGCGCGATTGCGGATACGTATACGATATACAGATATACGTATACGTATACGTATACAAAAAGCTACATCGGTGTATCTATCGTTCGATATAGCTGGAAAATACGACCGGATAAAACTTTGTTAGTTTTTCCCGTTTCTTCCAAGCAGTTTTTCACGTCATCGGATAACATATTTATCGTCCCATTACATAATTATCAGTCGTATTATTACGTCGTTAGTTCTTGATCTTTAATCGCGATAATCCTAACAGACTTAAAATCAGTAATATAATTTTTGTCTGATCGACGTGGTCACGCAGTGGTTCGACGAAAAATTAAATCTCGCTATTCCATTTGGAATCATTTTCCATTTTCACGACTATTTCGTCATTTTATTAGCAGAATAACGGAATATCTGCAAAAAGCGTTAGTTAATCGGCTATTTACCAAACGTATTACTCTATTTTTACTTTGTTATTTAGGAAACAATCTCCAAGATACATACGTTATACGTAGGAGAAAGTAATTTGTGTTTCTAAAATTTTGTTAGAGGATAAGAATGGAATTCTATTGGCGGTTCACCGAAATCTTTCGTCGTTTACGAAACACACGATTGTTCGCGTTCTGTGAAACGGAAAAGCGAGACGGAAGTAAGGAAGGGTTGGTGGGCTTTGAGTGGCTTGGTAATCTCGAAGGGCAGCCGCTGATGCGTTCTAATTGAACGTCCTAATTAAATCATCCTCGTGGATTGGGCTCACGGACCGTGTTTCACGGAATTAGGCAAAGAGAATTTCGACGCGTAAGTCCGAGTGACGCGTATTGAAGCGTCGTTAATGTATCGCCCTTTTCGTATTTTCTTAGCGATCGTGGATATTGAAAATTCGCAACGAATATCAGGCCAGTTAAAAAGATATTGGACGTTTGAAAAGTTTAACTTATCAAAGCGAAACAAGCGAATAAAACACGACAAAGGTATATCTTCCTTCAAATCGAATACAATGCAAATGCCGTAATATACCGAATTAAAAAGACGTTGAAAATGATACGATATCTCTTTTGCAACGTCCACCGTCGCGAATTTGCACTGTGAAAAAAGAAAAATATCGATAGAGGTTGTTGCATCGTTCGCTATGTACCGAATATTTTTATAGCTTACAGCCCTATTTTCCGTTGGCTGCATCGTGTAACGACCATGTAAATTCGTAAATTCCGACCCGTTTGCTCCAACGGCCACTCTAAAACGATGCTCTCAAACTATAACAGTCTATCACGAGTATCTTTATACGCGTAATACATCATACTTGATACGGCTATCTGTAACCTCTCCATTCTTCTACCGCCATCGCCTTCTCCTCGTTTAAGTACACCCTATTGCTCTCGGTAAGAGTTGTTGGGAATACGAGGACGAGAATGAAGAAATGGTAGAGACGTGGCGTAAACTGATCGGATAAAAGTGATAATATTAACAGATAATCAGACTATTAGTGGAAGATGTTCCGGATCGAGATCGTTACGGTTCGCGTTTCTTCGTCGAAAAAGCAAGTCTTGGCCAAGTGGCTCAATTCTTGAAACGTCTATAATAACACACTGTTAGATATATGTGCATGTTCAATACACTTTAGCGAGTTTTTTTGCCAAGTTAACCTACTCGAAAGTTTCCTGGCCAAATTCGGTTTCACGCTTCTTAACGAAAGTACGCGAAAGCGAAGAAAGTGTTTTCTATACGCTTTGCTGATATTGATAAAGTTATATTTTCCCCAATCGTACCTTTCATGCGTTAGAAGCGTTACGTCTCGCGTTAAACTAAATATCGAAAAATATCGAAAAATATCGATGCGATATAGATAACTAAAACCTTACATTCCAACCGAAGACTATCGGTATCCAAGAGTCGTTAAAATTTTTCCCAACAATTACCATAGGTGGTAATATACTTTTTAGCAATTACATCGTTATAATCGTAGAAAGTATACAATCGTATACTTTGAGAATAATTACGTCGATTGATCAATTTTTATATCTTGCTTTTTTTACGCTACGATCGTATACCGAAACATAAGAATTTCTTTCCGTTTTGTCTATTATCGTCTTCGATTTTCAAACTATATTCCTCGCACTCGGCGCTAATCGTCGAAACAACCTCGTAACAAATTAACTATAGGTACTGTTTCCATCGATGTTTCGTAACGACGAATTCAAAGTACTGTAAAAGACAGCAGCCGTTACAACTATCGCGAAGATCGAATCTGGCTTAGTACCCCTAATCCTTTGGGTGTCATTTAGTACGAAGAAGCGCACGCTAGTTTCAGTCTCGAAGTTACTGTAAAGTTTTAGCCACTGGAGGATTAAATTTTCACGCTGTTTGGATTATTATGCCTTCGCGGAGCGACGTTGCGCGTCCGACGAATACGAATATTTGTTGTTGGAAAATGTAATTGGTGCAATTGCTGCAGGAGTGCTTGGAGAACTCGAAGCGAAGCTGTTTGCGATCAAAAGGAACATGATTCGTCTTTTGTGCGCTAAATATATTCAATATACGATATATCGTTATTACGACGTTAGTATATATTATTATGGGAACGTTCTGAATTCTAAAGATCATGGAAACTAGTCGACTGATGTATAGTCCCGGAGGAATAAATCCCTTTTTAATACTTCCTGTCTTTAAAATATAAATATATATGATATAATCTTATATTACGATGTAAAAATTATAATATAATGGTCTTTCGGGTTCGTTCAAGTTCATTTATTATCGTTCAAAACTTACGTTCGTTGTATTCATAACGGACCTATATTGATTAAATATTTTGCCCTTCTCGGTGAGTATTATAAGCCCCATAACTATCGGACTCGTTTTTCTTAGCATCTTGTATATCTGTCAAAGGTAACGATAGAAAAGATTATATAGAACGTAACTCGTACGTATATAGAGAATCGATTCGAGCTTTAAAACGGAACAAACATCGTGCATCGTAATAACTGAAAAGATTCAGTTGTAATAAAACTAATAATAATGTAATAAAACTAGGAGACGAGGGTATTTTGAAAAATAAAAGATCGAAAGAAATAAAACTCGATATACCTGGTAATTAAAATTACGATTTACAAGGCCTCGTTTTGTAACGGAATGGGTTAATTGGTAGAAAAGTTGAATAACGAAACAGCACTCGCTATTAATTTAATAACGCATTCGAGATCGACGAACGTCGGCAAATTTAATTAAAAAATTCTACTGTAGTTTCGTGGCAGCGAATTTTCTCGGATGAATATCGATTTCGCACGAAAGAACAAATTTTTCATGGAACAAGCAATAAAGATATTCCACGAATCTCGATAACCTTTTACCGTTGAACTAATTCTACCGAAATATATATGTATATATAAACTTCCTTATACATATAACATTTTCGTATTATTTTTACACAACAAAATTTGTGATAAAGTAGCGCGGGTAATGCTCTTGAAAATGACGAAAACACATTTTCCACAACTAGGTTTGCACGTAAATGGTCGACTTCGCAAAACCCGAGTCAATTTCACCACCAGTTCACTCGATCGTTCGATCAATTGTATAGCGAAAAACGGAAAACAAAGTGAAATACAGAAACGTTTTGTTCGAGTACTTGTAACGATCATTCGTTCGTGTTGTTTCGTCGCAACGTGCAACGACGCGCCACGCCACGACTGCGTCGTCTCGTTTTAACGTTGAAGGACCACCCGTCGGCAGCGGGATGTTTTAAAGCGTTTCAGCTGGTCGCGAGGAATGGACAGCGCATTTTGCGGACCGGGCGTCTGGTTAAAGGGCCGAGTTATCGCGGCGAGCTGGCTGAAAACGAGTAATTAAAAGCGATAACGCTTTGTGCAGGCCGTTCTCGAAACATAACGTTCTTTTTACTACGAGGAATTAACCCTGGGGAGACGCGAGCGTTAAAGCGGACCGCTGCTGAAAGCTGAGCGGTAGGGTTTACGCGTTTAACGCGACGTGGGAGAAAGTGGAGATGTCTGAAATTTGGTAAATTAAGGGTGTCGTCGTTGTGACGTTGAATACCTGCATTAGGGAGACTGAGACAAATGAGTAGGGTAAAACGCGATAGGAACGACCCGATCCGTAATCGCAACTACGAAAATTTAGAACGTAATCGTATGAAAGTCGTAGTAATAACGATTGTGTGATTTACACGTTGAATCGTTTGAAATGTAACGTAAGAATGCGCAAGATTCCATCGATTTTTCAATTCGATCGAATCTTTCTATTGGATTACATTTTTTTCAACGATGCGAACTTCCATTGTAATTATATTCTCTGTGTTGTTATATTTCTTTCTCTCTCTTTTTTCTTCGTTTGGTCAATTCGATGATAAGAGCACCGTTAATAGAGTATGTTGCAGAGGATGCGATTACTATGTGTAATATGTTGCAGCAAACAGGTAAACTTCAACGAATAGTCGATTAGCGAATTAGCTAATTGCTAACAAAAAAGCCTATAAACCAAAGAATTAAACGTGATTTTTCTGCTATGAAAAGATATCCGAAAGCCAAGTAGAACGTAAAGAGAAATATATGTGAAATCTAAAGAGTAGAACGCGTCCTCTGCATAGGGTATCTAGCTAGGTTGCCTAGTTTTACCTTCCGCAAATACGAGTATCAAATTCGCCAGTGTAAAATTCTCGTTTCGCGAACTTTAGCGCTTAACCACTCGCGCTATTTGACTGTATTTCCTCTTTTTCCCCCCTTTGTATAGGTATAGGTATAGGTATAGTATAGAGTATAGGTACTCTCGCTCCTACACACTGTGCTGCGTGTAATCTCTCCGCGACAATGCATGCATATCCTCTTGCGCACGGGAATATCGTTCCGTGACATCAAAGGGAACGAAGAAGAAGAAAAAAGAATGAAAGCGGATGAGAGGTCGTCGGGCTTATCTGAAAAACCGGCGAAAATTGCTGTCCTCCTCTCTCCATTCGTAACGGCAGAATTGAACGTCACCGAGCAAGAATGCCGGGGGTCACGAATTTGAAAAAGGGACGCTAAACAGAGTGATAAGAACAGGAATAGGAATAGGAAGAAGAGAAACGTAGAAGGGACTACTGCTGGTTCGATGAATTTCGCGTTGCTTCTTCAATTCCGTAGTGCATTGCAGATGGTTATTCGATTAACGAGAAAGAGCCTGCAAGCACCGCGGGAGTGAGGTGGCCTCGCGTCTAATCGACGTTTACTCCGAAGGCCAACGAAGGACGAATCATACGGAAGATGACGAAGAAAAGGAGAGGATCGAAGGAAGAGAAGAAGCGATTGACAACAGCTTAAGAGCACACTTGTCTTTTCAGAAGAATTCGGCACTGACTTTGCACAAGATATTAGAGAGGAACGAGTCTCTTTATACTGTATGCGTGTAAGGGACGATAGTACGTAACCGAAATCATTGTAACAAGTTTAGCGAAAATTCGTTCAAGCGAATACCGCCGCGTGGTCCCCATATTCGATGTCTTCCTATCGTTTATATTCTTCGAAATTTCAATACTTTGAGATGGTTTTTAAAGAAATTCTATCAACTAGATATACTATCGGCTTACGTTTCTTGTACGTAATTGTTTGGAAAACTTATATAATAAATACAAAATAATGTCCGTTCTTTTTTACAATTGTAAATACTTAAGAAAAGATACGAATACTACGTGAAATGTCGCGACACTGACCATCGGCAAATAATAATGGCAGATTTAAAACGAAAAGGAGGCAAAATTTTTGTCCACAAAGCAATTTGTTATTTCCATTGGTTAGAAAACGTCACATTTCCTGGAGATTCATTCGCTTCTGAAAGGATGCAGTCGGATAAAATCGAGCGGACGTGCATGGAAGAGGTCAGAAGTCGGGAGAATTAATTCTTCTTGGGAAGCTCTTTTCTTCTCCCATCCCCCATTCCCTGCTCTTCTTCCTTCTTTTTTGCTTTCTATTCCCTTTTCCTGACTGGATTTCTTTTTTTACAATACCGTGAAAGGTAATGAAGAGAGCCCAAGGTGATCTACGTTTCCCCTCGAATCGTCTCCTTTGGAATATTTTTAAATTCGAGCTGCACCTCCACTTCTGGTAACGACTTCAAGATCTCTCGTTAAGATCTCAAGACGGTTGGAAATTCCCCGACCGCAAGTTTCGTTCGGTTGATGGATGCTAATCGTACGTTCGACTTTTCTACCTTCTGGATTTCGTGTCGCGAAGTTTCCAACAAATTCAACGCAAATACTGTTTTATTAGAACTTTTATATAACACAAGTACATATAATACTATGTCCTTATTTTATTGGTTTTTGCCACTTTATCAAGACTCGGGGAACATCTTTCTAATTAAAAAGAACGAAAAAAAAAAAAACGTCAACAATTTATCGTAATCCGATTTATAGGTAAAAAGATTCAAGGACGCGAATGCAATAAATTTGTATGTCGAATACGTGTACTTTATGAAATAGCAAAAGTACTTGTTATTAGTTACACTACTAAATTATGTCTGAATCATATTTCACTCGTGTAACGTGCCATGGATGCATCGACACGAACACCTAGTCAGGATCGCAGCCAATTAGCTCATATTACTTGCCATATAATTAATAATTATATCAGTTATACAGTTAATCGCTTCGCTGTATAGTGATACAATTAGTAATTATATATCAAATAATAATGATTGCCCGGGCCTCACCGCGAGGAGGTGCTGCGAGTGGAGACCCACCCTAACCGCGACCCATCCACCCTCCTTTTACGCAAAAAGGTCTAAAATTTATTTATCGCCAAATAAATACTCCTTTTGCTGTACGTTTGCACAATGTTTGAAACAAACAGCGGAAGGAGCTTTTAGAAGAAAAACCGACGCGAAAACTAGAAACCTGACTAGGATTCGTGGAATGCCATGCTTCTTACTACTGTATCTACCTATCTACTACCTACATCTTACCTACTTACTTAGATTACAACCTCAAAAGAACCTACCTAACCATAAATCACACGTACGTAAAAATCTAAGCAGCTGCTTACTATATCTACGTAATAAACTAGATGAAATAAAGGGAAAGGGAGGGGATATTGTATGGAGTACGAGAGTCCTCTGAAACGTATTTTCATGTAAATTGGTAAATTCGAAAGAAACTCGTTTACTGGATTAGTACTTAAAAAAGAAGTCGGACAGCTTTGAAATGAGAACATTTTATACGTGAAAAATAAGGTACTAATTGTCAATTAGATTAAACTATTCGTGATACATTTTTGCAAAACTATGGAATCGTTTGTATCTTTTCAGCCAAAACTAGGAAATTTGAAAGCGAGAGTTTTAAGTAATTGAGTTCGAACTGAATTAAAAATTGAAAATCTGATTCGAATACTAAGATGAGAGGAAAACCGATTATTATAAAATCGCTTGCTTTGCCTTTTAACTTTTACTATCTGCTATTTCTATCTGTTTTACTTATTGTTATTTTGTTGTTATTTATATCGTTATCTTATTTTTATCTTATTCTTATTTGTTACTGTTATTTCTCATGCAATGTTCTTATTGTTATTTTGTTGTTATTTATATTATTATTATTATTATATTGTTGTTTATTGCTATATTATTCTGATTTACTACAGTTATTTCTTATGCATCATAACGAATGAGTTTTGTTACAAACGAATAATGACCGCGAGTGAACTTTTGTTTCGTGCAAATAAAATTCGAATATTTATAAAATTCTACATTACTGTTAAAAGATTGAAAATATCGCGGCCGAGAAGATTCTAAAAATTATGATTCTAAGAACGAACAATCATAGCATTAATTCTAATAGCAATGAACTAAGTTTTAACCGACATCTAAAATAAATCAGTAGGTACTTTAAAAAATAAGATATTTCATTATCATACTTTGTTACGCCTGAAATCGCTCACAATTTCACACATCTCTATATGTTACATTCGTAAATAAATCATAAGGCTCTGTATTTCAGTAGTCGTGTTAACGTTAACGCTAACAGAGAAATATGTCTTATAGCAGTATTTTCAGTGATAAACGTGGTAATAAGGGGTGGTAATAAGGGGCGCTGAAAAGAAACAACGCAGTAGCCAGAAGGGCTACTAAAATTCGATCGTCTTCCACTCTGTATAAGCCCGATCAACAAACCGTGAGTGGAAGGGAATATTTTTGTTTCGCGACGCTAATTTACTACTAATATTTACGAAACAGAAAATTCTCAAAATCAAACGCGAGGAGTGCTTCGTTGTATCTGCAATATCAATTAATCTACCATTAAAGAAAAAAAAAAAGATAAGTTCTGAAAATTCCCGAAATTTGATACGCAACGCTAATAAATATAAATCTACGCACTCGTATTTAAAAAATACGCGACACTAATAGCGAGTGATCGCAGTGCAACCATTTCAGAGGTTGCCGATGAGCGATCACGCTTGTACAGCTCTTGCAGCTGTATCGTGTGATCCAGGAACAGTGTCCGACACATGCAGTCGGAGGGTTTGGGCATTTTGTAAACGCGACTCTACTTAACAAAACGCGATCGTTCGTTGACGCGACGCTAAAAGGAAAAATAATTAGAACTCGCGATGGAATAGTATCGCAACGCTAACTTTTGCAGTGAATTCAATGAAAATTACTACTATTTACTATATGAAAAAGTTACTTCAACTATTCTGGTATCGCTATTTGCAATACTATAAAATTAATTGAAAACTAACATTTTTATAAACTAACTTTAAACAACAGAAAACAGGATAACTCCTGATGCATATAGTTCTATAAGAAATTCTAAAATTGCAAGAAACAATCGCGATATTGTAATTCGCAACTCTAAAGCAACGCGATTATCATTTTACCGCAACTCTAATTCAAATCGTAAACATTCTCTCGCGACACTAATCAAAAGCCGCGATGTTATTTCGCCACTCTAATTCAACCCGCAATTAATCTGTCGCGACACTAATAAAAAAATCGCGATTTGGTCAATGTAGTGGAAGGGCGACATATCGCAGTGCAACCATTTTGGTGGTTGCCGATGAACGATCACACTTGTACAGCTTTTCCAGCTGTATCGTGTGATCCAGGTCCGACAAATGCAGTCGGAGCAGTTGGGCATTTTGTAAACGCGACTCTACTTAACAAAACGCGATCGTTCGTTGTCGCAACGCTAACTTTGACAGTAAATTCAATGAAAATTACTATTTACTATACAAAAAGCTACTTCAAATATTCTGATATTGCAACTTGCAATACCATAAGATTAATTGAAAATTAACATTTTTATAAACTAACTTTAAACGATAGAAAACAGGAAAAATTCTGATAGGAATAGTTCTATAAGAAATTCTAAAAATTCGTAATAAAAATTGCAAGAGACAATCGCGATATCGTAATTCGCAACTCTAAAGCAAACGCGATTATCATTTTACCGCAACTCTAATTCAAACCGTAATCGTTCTCTCGCGACACTAATCAAAAGCCGCGATATTATTTCGCCACTCTAATTCAACCCGTAATTAATCTGTCGCGACACTAATAAGAAAAATCGCGATTTGCCCAATGAGACGATGGACCGATGTATACATCGGCCAGAGAAAAAACTACTACTACTACTACTACTACTACTACTACAAATACTAAAAGCGAGCATAGTGACAAAGTAGTAACGAGAATGACTTTCCATGCTCTGGATCACCCAGAGGATGGAGAGCCGTTGGTAGTTGCCCTCTTGAATGGCANGTTTGCCGGGCCTCTTCGGCTTATAGCCTCTTCTTTCTTCGGGCGCGATGCCCGCTGAAACTTAAATCTAAGCTCGAGACTTTCTAAATCGCAAACAAAAAAAAACTTATAAAGGTAAAATAAAAATATAAACCGCGGAAGCTGATTCAAGTGCGCATGGACTGACCAACGGTCACAGCGGTGACCGTTGCCCACTCGCGTGTGCGTGCTCGAGCAATGAACGTTCGTTTCGAGCCTATTCGCGACCGCGACCGCGATATTCGAAAAATCGATAAGCAAAACCAGAGACGAGAGCATGCTCTGCTCGTGCCGGTTTCACCGTCGATTTTTCAAATCAGATTTCCAGAAACAGGTTGGTCACGCGAAAACGCGCCTACCCGACCAGAGACTGTGCCAACCTGCCCGGCCCTACCTACTTACAATTAGCAGACACACCAGAAAGTATACTACCTATCCTACCTAGCCCTCCTATATTTAAAAATGGCAAAACAGGCACACCAACACACTCGCTCCACGGTTCTCACGCAAACGCTCGGGCGCAAAGGACCTACACTAGAGAGGACGTCCCGGGACGCCTCCGACACCCGAGCTTAACGCACAACATGCACGCTCTAAATGTACGTACCGTTTCCTGAAATCGACCGACGAAGGCTAGCGACCATTGCGTAAAACGTGATGAAACACGTCCAAAGAAAGTAATAAAATAGTATAAAATAATTGTAAGTAAACTTGTAATTATAATTGTAATTAACAGCAAAATTAAGATCGTTATTAATAACTTAATCGCGTGGATGATATTATCACAAATTGCATTAATGTATAAATTGAATTAACGTATGTCTCGACTTTTTTAATATTTTAAGTTGTAGCGAATGAGAGAAACGACGCAATTCCACAGCCTAACCACACACACGCATAATGTGGAAAATACGTCGTGCACGATACACTAGCGCATCGTCGGTCGCTGAGAAATTTTTACATTAAGTACAATCATCGTGCCCAATGTCTTTCTCCCGTTCAAGTAGCACCTGGGCACGTGAACGAGGTCCTGACAATGGGCACGGAAAGGGTTAAATCTGAAAATCCTGATCTAAAAAGATGATTAGTTTTTCTCATTTGTGTTTAACGGACTAACGTTCTTTGATTTTATATTTTGTTACTTCGTTTCAAATTCTAATAACTCTACTTTAATAATTTAGTAAATTACTGAAATTTAAATATTACAAAAAAGATAGCGTTAATTGAAAAAGGACTAAGACTCTATGAAATGTAATAATTGACTCTAAATGTATTACTAAGAAAGAATTAATCTCAGGCGATCTCTTCGTCAAAGCGTATACTCGAAAATGCAGAAGCAGTGTTCAAAATTATCGCTTTGATTAAAAAATCTGCCTGTCGCGAAGTGTCTTCTTGTACATAAAATTTCGCACATTCTTGTACGGAAAGAGAAGTGAATTTTAATTCATATTTTATATACAGCGTGACTTTTTGTACAAAACTATTTGTACAAAAATTCGTCGCTTAAGATCAAATATATTTATGTGACACTGGTATATTCGTGCAGATATTTGCCTTTTGCAAATATTCATACTGAATATTGATATACATATTTATAAATAACACGAATATATTCTCAAATATGTATGTTTAAAGTACTTATTGAAAGACTAATTATTATTTTCGCGATGTGCAAGAAGACCTATCCTAAACTAATAAATTTGAAAAAAGAATGTTACTACTCGCGGGTATAAAAAATACCCGCGGTCACTATGCTCGCAAAAGATTCTACGTAACAACCAGTCACCCGTGCCGATTCGGACCATTCGTCCTACGACATGATCGAGTGACCGGAGGAACATAAATGCATGCGACTCACCGTTCGAAGCGGGCAGAGTACGTTACCATCGATGCTGCGCTATCCCAGCGCATATCATCAGGAAGACCAACATCAGGCAGGAAAATCCAATGATGGAAATGGAGGTTGCGAAAAATCTGTTATAGAATAAAACACGGTTAGTGATCGTTGATTGTTTGAAAAGTTGAAGATAATGAAAAATGCAAGTTTATTAAATTTGTATCTTTAGTAATGATAAAGATTGAAATTCTAATAAACCGTAATAAGTATGTAATAAAATGAAACTCTAATATAAAAATTTGAAATCAGAAAATTGAGAATTCAGTGATTTTCGATGCGTATCAGAGACAATTTTATTGTAATTGAGTGTTAACTCTTTAACAGTTTATTTCAATTAAAAGAAAAAACATTTATAGCTTTTTACATTATCGAGCATTTTTATTTTTTAATTGACAATAATTCCAACAAAATACAAAGAAGCGAACAAATTGAAATACGATATATCAAACTACTTACATTCTACAGCTCCTGGAGAGGTTTTATCCTCTTGAGAGATGCACTGACTCTAATACCGAAAACGAATGTTCAAAAATATACAAAATAAGACTATATTTCCGCGACCGCTAAAATTATAATCGGCGAACAAGAACTCTAATATCGCGTACAAATTTCTTTGATAAAATTTTATTATTTTCGCGTCCGATTGTTCGATCGAATTTAATCACAACTATCGCGATTTTAAAATATCGAAAAGAAACTATTGCGTAGCAAACACTGACTCTACAAACCGCATTGCGCGCGGTCACAAATATTCCCTGAAAATAAAGCTGTTTAAGGGCGGGGTGGGGTGGGTGGGGGAGTGGAAAAGAAGCGAAACATCGTTTCGACAATTTTCTTCTTTTCCCTATCCAACGTTTATTTAGAAAATACTGCTATTTTTTTATACTTAAAAAATTATTATTAAGACATTGGAACAAGCATGAAAAATATTAATTGAAAATTGCGAGATATTTCTCGATAGCGAACAAATACTTACGAATACCGTGAATGCAATGCGACCTGTTCGCTATTAGAATACATACTGTGAATATTCGTTATTAGAATACGAAGTATACATTCCCCTCATACGCTACAATCGCGTGTTATAAATATTGGAAAATATTTGCAGAAATTCAAAAGTTCGCCACTAACTATGCTTAAAAAATACTGCACAAACGCGCGTGAAACTTTGCTTTCGAATATTTGGGTCTAATTGTTTTTTGGCGATAACTGTAGAAAATTCACATAATATAGCAAAATAATATGATTTCGGTATGCGAATGTTACGATAACTATCGAAATAAATTAAAGTTATTGTTATTAAGATTTCTATGTTTCAAACTCTGTCTACAGAAACAATTCAATTTGAAACAATAAGATAATTCGTTAAAAATTAATTTCATATATCGGAAATAGAACAATGATTTATTTAATCGTTTTTACTTTCATCTTAGTATTGCAAATAATTAAGAAATTAACTATTATGAAATATGTATCAAATATATTTTGAAATAAATATAAATTGCATATCGAATGTTACCCATGTTCGAATAAAAAACAACAGCGTCGTTCATACAAAGCTGTCTTAGTCAAAATAAATTAAATATTACCAAATTTCCATGAAAATTCATCGAATCGATCGTTAGTCGTCGTTGCGTCCATAATATTCCTGTTACCTATCCCTCCTATCGATACATAACCTGCACAAAGAAATAACTCGAAATTAAAACAAACATATAAAATAATTAAGCGAAATTATAGTCAAACTCAAATTTTATTACGAAAGTTTACGATAGAAGCTACCGGTAATAGTAAATAGACAACCGAAGAAAAAGTGAAGCAAGAAATTTCAGAAAACCACTCGATTTCATTATCTTATTGTTCGATAAATTGTTAAATAAACGTGCATTAATTAAATGATATTAACAACGAGGTATAAACTATAGCAAAAGCGCAATGAAGAAACGACGCTACTAAGAGGTTAGAATACGTGACAAATCTGACGCAACGCGATCCATGTTATCGGCACGAAATAAGACGACTGAATGACTCCTTGTACCTTAGTTTCGCTGAGCAACATAAAATATGGCGGAAGAAGGGGGAGGGCGCACGAGTCGGTGGTACAAGCAGGTAAACAGTTAACGATTACAAACAGTTACAGATCTACACAAAAAAATGTACACATCTACAAAAACATTCATCTTCTACGCAGCGCTTACACGAATCTTTTCAAATTTCAAACAAAGCATACACAACGCAACATCCATCTCCCACACAACGATTACATCGATCAGTACAAATATCGTACAATAATTCGCAACCCTATTGGCAGCATTCGGTATCACAGACACATTTGTCTAACTTGGAGAAAGAAAATAAAGCTACTGACACTGTAGACGCAATTTCGTGTTTTGCAAAAGGAAACTAAAAATCGCGGCGCGAACGAACGAGTTCGCGATCTCTCGAAGGAATCAATGGAGTCACGCGATACACTCCCATATACAAAATAAACCTAAAGTAAACCTAAGTTTCAGCGGAAAAGGAGAATAGATTTTTATGTTTCGTTCCAAGTCAGATAAGTATCATTGTACAGAATGAGCTCACAATACGCTTAACATATCTATCTTACGATTAATTAGGGCTAAAACGCACGCATCCCACGGTGTCCCACGGTGTCCCACGGTGTCCCACGGTGTCCCACGGTGTCCCACGTTGCCCCCGAAGGGGGGTCTTAGTCCAGTCTAGATCATCCAAAATTCTCTTCGTGGCTTTTGGTGATCCAAACTGGACTATATTATCGTAGTTCTTAGCTTGATATCGTTTTCCAAAGAATAATAAAAAATTAATCGGTCGATTAATTGTTGGAAAACGATGCCAATTACCAGGTCTCACCACGAGGAGGTGACTACGAACGAGACCCGTCCATGAGTTATTTAATGTTACATATCGATCTCGACGTGAAGCTATTAAGCAAGAATGACGAGTTTTGACTCTACTTCACCATGGGGCCTGACTAAAGAGATAGGTGCTTCGTAGTGAGGCTACGAAACACTTATTTCCCACGCAGCTGTTACATGAATCTAAATGTTATAAATTAGTGGTATAAAGGTTATAAATGAATGGTTTAAATGTTATAAATTAGTAGTTTAAATGTTATAAATTAATGGCTCAAATGTTGTAAATTAATAGTTTAAATGTTATAAATTAATAATTTAAATGTTATAAATTAATAATTTAAATGTTATAAATTAATGGTTTAAATGTTATAAATTAATAGTTTAATTGTTATAAATTAGTGGTTTAAATGTTATAAAGCAATAGTTTAAACGTTATAAATTGATAATTTAAATCCTGCCTGTACGTCTTCGATGTTCACGGTACGGCAGTCCAAACGCAAATGAGTTCGCGCGCGAGACGCGTGTTCCTTATATATCAGATAGCATACACGTAACAAGGTGACGGAAGGTGAATCAAACAGTAACGGTTTGCTGATATCATAAAAGGTGCTTTTTCCATTATAACACGATCAAATTTAATACTTTTTTAACTTTTGTTGTAAATCGACGCCTTCAACAATTTATTACAATAACCTTTTCTACAATTTTTATATTTTTTATCAGCTGAAGCTAAATTTGCATTTCTATGGTACTGCTTTTTGACGTAAACTGTTTTAATCTATATTCAATACCATTTTATGACAAACATAATTTTACTATAATAGCCAAACATGAAGTTGACCAGTGGTCAAGAGTCTCAAAGTGAAAGAACCTACGTAATATTTCAATTTGTAATAATTATTGATTCATAATATTTTATAACAATTTATCAATTTTCATAACTTAATTCTAAGCATATACCATTGTTCAACAATTAATTATTAAATATATAAATCTAATATGTTCTTACGCGCATAAGTTTGTTTTACTTCCTAATACAAGATCATGTAATAAAAATTGTAGAATTCGCACATTAATTAATAGCAAAGTATATAATGATAATAAATTATTTTCAGTTAAAGAGTGATCGAAGATCTGTTAATTGCGAGAAAAGTGTGTTCTAAGTAACAGGAGAAGCGAGTAAAAGAACTTTTACTCACTTTTACAAACATTTTTGAAAGCATCGAAAAATTATAAACGTTTAGATGCCTCGACTAAATTTTCCTTAAAAGTAGGGAGAAGGCAAGGAGAAACGGCGATTAATCGGAGAATAAAATAAAAATCGCCGCGCACGTAATAATAGATAAAAATAAAAAAGGAAACAATAATAGAAAGGAGAATAGGAGAATATTTTGTCCCAAGTCGGATAAGTATCATTGTTCAGAATGGGCTCACAATGGACTTGACATATCTATCTATCTTATATCCATTTTACGAATAATTAAGGCTAAGACGCACGCATCCCACGGTGTCCCACGGTGTCCCACGGTGCCCCCGTAGGGGGGTGTTATTCCGGTCTAGATCACCAAAACAATTTTAGATGATCCAGATTAGACTATATCAAAGTAGTTTTTAGCTTGATATCGTTTTTCAAATAGTAATAGTCAGAATAGTGTATCGTTATTTGAAAAACGATACCAATTACCGGGACCCACCACGAGGAGGTAACTACGTCGGGTCCCATTTACGTAGAGTTTTTAAGCATCGGGGGCAATAAACGTAAAATTAGTTTAAAGCAAAGAAGTAGCGTGTATTGAAATTTATTAATTACGATAGGTATAGTATATGGATCTACATAATCATATTTGGACATTGAACTTAACATCGAAGTAACGAAACCATGTGACTTGGCAATCGTAGCACGCGTCAATGGACGTTGAGATCTCGTTGCACTTCGATTAAATTGCGCTTACTTCCTCGATTGCATCATACGATTTGATTTCTAGGCTTTCCTCTCAAAGACTTCAAAGATTTCGTATCATTTGTTAAAAATTAATCGAATAATCGTTTTCGTTTAATAACAAAATGTTTATATTTTTAGTTCAATAATAAATTATTAGCTTAATTGCTATAAATTAATAGTTTAACTGCGAGGAATTAATAAATCAAACGTAAACTAATGTTTAAATGTTGTAGATTAATGGCTTAAATGTTATAATGTAATAGTTTAAATGTTATAAATTAATAGTTTAAACGTTATAAATTAATAGTTTAATTGTTGTAGATTAATGGCTTAAATGTTATAAATTAATAGTTTAAATGTTGTATATTAATGGTTTAAATGTTATAAATTAATAGTTTAATTCGTAAAAGTTCTTATTCGATCTTCACGGTACGAGAGTTCGCGACTTCTGTGTTCCTTATATACCTGCCGTTCGAAAGTCAATAGAACTGTAACGGTATTCTGATATAGAAAGTGATTTTTTCGTTATAACACGATCAAATTTAATAATTTTTTAGTTTTAATTGTGAATTGACACCTTCAACGATCTATCACGATAACCGCTTTTATAATTTTAATAGTTTTTACGAGCTAAAACTAAATTCACGCCTCTGTGATACTAGTTTTTGATTTAGAACTGTGTTAATTTATATCGAATGCCGGTTTGTGACGAGAAAAACTGCTCTATTATAATCAAACGTTATAACTATTCTAAATCAAGAGCATAATTATTTTTAATTAATGGGAGCATATTGTTATAAATTAAAAATATAACTGTTAGAAATTAATGGTGTAATTGTTTCAGATTAATAATAAATTGTTACAGATGAATGTATGATATAATATTAAGTTTTATCAATTCGTTTAGTATCCTTTTAGTATTCGTTGAGTATATTACTAGCGATAAGTACAACTAAATTGCAGGAATATAAACGAATAGAAATCAAGCTTTAAAAAACCTTGAAAAACAACGTTTAACATCTAGGCAGCATCAATTCAGATAACATAGGGCATCTGGTAAAATTTCGATTCGCAAACACAGTGGAGGGTAATGCGCGATCAGATGTCCCGAACCGCGATAAGGGAAGATTAGGAGGCGGTCCAGATGACAGAGGTAATGCAAAATATCAGATCACCCGTAAATTTATCCAAGATACGATCTCTGGTTTACCGGATAGAAGATACGACGATAGTGGCTCGGTTTAGTCACCTATCTGTCCGGTCTGGCACGATAGTGCAGTGTCATGTCAGATTTTGCAACAGGTGGACGTCTCGTCTTGTCCGCCATCGCTTATAGTGCTACCGTAGCAGCGTTGTGGCTCGTTCATGGACAATTATGTGATTTCATGAATCGTGAACGTGCTGATTCGTCCTCAGGGAGTGGAGTAAGTAACTTGCACCGTGGAGTAACGATATAATACAAAGTTCACCAGCCTATTCCCTCTGCCGCTTATGAACGTAAATGATAATCAGCCTTAAAAAAAAATTGCTTTTTCTGGCAAACTTGCTTGTTTCAAGGGGACCTTTCTCTTCCAGACGGAATAACGACGAAATATATACGTGTACAATACGTTTACACGGAAAAAATCAATACACCTGGAACGTATCGAGGCAGATCCGTTTTATTAGATCTAAATGCTGTCGAGATACTGAGATTTTGATATTTTATGTACTTTTGTATCTTTGCAGATTTTTATACATTTTTGCATATCTATTTATTAGTTGTCGTAAATGCACGCAAGCCCGCGTTTAATTTATTTCTCATTACTTTCATAATTTAAACAGTAGTTCCTCCAATTGTGGTTTACTTTATGACGCAAACAGGGAAGATTCGGAAAGATCATTCGTCAAATACGATGTATATACTTTAAACTCGTACTTTATGTAATATAACGCCTTTGCTATGAAGGCGATACGACTGAAAAACTGTAGTTTCTCAACAGATGCAAAGATCGTTCGAAAAACATGTTTTCCGAGTTGTCTTTTGTATAATAAAGTGCGATATATCTGTAGTAAAGATGTGTTATTTTTATATGTCAAAATAAAATTGTATACACAGAAAAAGATATTATCTTAAAAAGGCGTCTCAAAATAACGATACGAACGAAGAGATCTATCGTTTTATTCGCATTAATACCGTGCGGTGCTTCAACAGTATGTCGAGTTATATTTTCTGCACTTTTCAATCGATGTATGTACAACGACATGTTCGATAACTTGATCGTACGTTGCACTCCATAATGGTTTTCTAGCACTATCCATTTATAAATTGGAAAGCCGGACAATATTTGGTTGCTTGTGATTCGTTACGAGAGTGGAGAAACTCTGTACGTTATTCGCAATTGCACCTGAGTGCTTGGCTTGCTTTTAACTTAATTGCTCGACTGTATTTTCTAAATTAAAGTTGTTGTTGCACCTTTACGTTAACCGTTATTAAAGACTTTGCAGGAAACTACCATGCGACAAGGTACTTCTTTTCTATGACGCACTACATGTTTAAATCTTGCTTCGCTCGTCCTCTTTCTCGTGTTTTTACCCAAGAAAGTATATGCAAATTTTGTTATACAACACTTATCGCGAAACGTAGAGATTACATTTTAATTTTATGACAAAGTTTATTGTTTTAAGCTGTGTTCGTTTCTAAATTGTTGGTTCCGACGAAGCTCCAAGAGCCGATTACGTAACAAACGAAATTAAAATTTATTTACGTACACGGTTTACTTTGACGCGCAATGTAGTAATATTTATTAAGTAATCGATAATATTGTAGAAGGTATAGAGAAAGTTGAAAGTTCTAGCGTTTGATAGCGCATGTCCAACATATATTTTTTAATTTTACATTTATAGTTCTGTGAACACTCTAGTTGACTTCTTCGGGGAAAACATTTGCGACGAATATTTTCAAATTCTCCAACATTCGAATTAAACATTTGCAGGTCTGTTCTGAAGAAGCGAACTGCAACGATCACTAAACGTCGGAATAAGGCGCATCGTACCAACGAAAACACGATCGAAACCCGAAGAACCACAGATATACGATATACTTTACCGAGTAGCATTTGCAAAGTATTTACCTTTGATATTTGCGTTGGCGTCTTTAGTCATCTCCTTATACATATAAATATCCTTAAGGAATCGTCTAATTATAAGCCTTACCGTAACGCAAGCGGGTACAGTGTCCTAACGTAATAAAAACTTCGATATTCGATCGCAAAAATGACGAAAAGTTTCCTACGCCCGTGTTTCTGTCGAATGCGATACGCAATTTTTATTATCTTTAACGTTTTATTGTATAATCTTTACCGATATGCGAAATACGAATATACGTAAATACTGCGTGCTTTGGTCTATAGACAATTTTTATCTATAAATCTTTTATCCTTTTTTTTTACTAAATCCAAGAAAGAGTTAAAACGTTAATATCGTAATAGATTGAAATTTAGAGGCAGAAGTATTTAGTATTTCCAAAGTTCTAAGCATGTTGCGTGTCTCTGAAAATCAGAATAATGCCGTTTGTGTGAGACCACTGATGGTGTATGCAATTTACGAAAGTGAATAATTTAGATGATAAACGAAACATTTGTACGCGTTTCAATTTGTTGTATTTGAAGATGTCCGTTATTCACTTTGACGATAATAAACAAATAATAATAATAATAATAATAATAATAAATGTAGGAGGCGTACATTGGTACCGTTGCATTTCCGTCGCGAAAATTATTAGTAATATACAATAGGTAATTACTGCAAATGATTTATATTTAGTTACGAAAACTCGTGAAAAATTTAGGGGAAAGAAACGAAATAAACACAATAATGGAAAACGATTTATAAATTGTTTCGTTCCTGCTTTCTGCTCTTCGGACAGTGGATTATTTCGAAACTGGATATAGAATTTTTACATAATTAATAATCGGATGCGTGAAATATTAGTTTGTGGGCTTACTAAATTATTCAAAAATCAATATTCCGCGGCACCGATAAATATGGATTTCATCGATGAATATTGATTCGATAAATTACAATATTACCATTGAATATTAACAGTAGCCAATGAATATCGATGATTTAAATATCCACTGAATAATGAAAATGTACGAAGCTATTTATCGAAAATATCGAATGTACAACACGGGGCTTCTGAAAACTTCTGTCGAGGTCTTTCACTTCAGAAATCTTTCAGCGAATGAAAATAATAACTGGCAATTAAATACCGCTCGGAGATTATACAGTGATAAAAATTATAATTAACGCTCGACCGAAGTTAATTATATTTTCTACTATAATATTTGCATACTATTTCCGTGCATGCGTATAGAATATAGAATACGCATATACATATACGAATACACGTGGCTGTATTACCACGTGAATATCAATTCTTAGTACTACTGATGAATATCGATTCCCACGTCTACGTTGTTCGCTCGTTGAATGCTGCTGTTTCCTAACAAGACCTTGCTAGAAAGCGTCTGTACGGTACTTTGGCGGCTTCGTAAATTTCATGCAGACGGTAGTGATAATAACGTCGATAATAACACTAACAATTGCGATATTCAAATACCATATTCTTTTGCACGGTATAGCTTTAAGTATAGAATAAT
This sequence comes from Bombus superbus, assembly GCA_014737385.1. Taxonomy (NCBI): domain Eukaryota; kingdom Metazoa; phylum Arthropoda; class Insecta; order Hymenoptera; family Apidae; genus Bombus; species Bombus superbus. The sequence continues at coordinate 297,649 of JACXIK010000044.1, read as the reverse complement.
CGTGAGCTTTTTATAAAATAACTTTCTTACGCGGAAGTAATATAACACGCGCAACTGATTCCACTAGATTGTTTTATTCTAACTTTGGATAACAGCAGTTTGTTGCGGTTTGGATAACAGCGAAAAGTTTAACGAATGAGATTAGAACGCCGCGATTAGGTTAATGTTGCAAATCGATTCTTTCGCCGCGCATTCGCTCGACGTTTATCAATTTTTATCGACAATGGATGTACGCCTCTGTAGCTCCATCGAATTTAACCAGGTTTTATTTCGTTGGAAAATATCGGACCAGGAAAAGCTAGGAAAAATTTCGTCTGATCGAGCGGTTGCGTTATTTTTATTCCACGTTTAAACACAGACCTGCCCGTGGAAACAGAAAAAATTGCGGAACTGAGAGCACACGAGGAAAATGCTTCTCGTTTACGTACGCTTCTTTTTCTCGTATTCGAATTAAAAAAAGAAAAAAAGGAAAGAATCAATCGTGGAAAAATTGTACAATAATGGAATTATCGATATACGTGTATACCTACGCACGAATCTTTATCGTACGATGGGTTCCTTCCTTCGTATCTTTAACCAGTTTCAGAACCTACGGTATTTTAAGTATTTATTTTATTTTCTCGTAACGATATTTACAAAATGGAAGGACTATGTTCGTGTAAAAAAATTGATACGTACAGAATAATTATAAATATATTTTTCATTTCAATGTTTTCTTTCCAATTTTGTTGCAGCGTCGAACATTTGACGAATAATCAGAAATTCTTGCAGCCGTAGATAAAACGATTAACGATAACGATCAAACGTTGCAGGTAGTACCCCAGACTTATTACCAGCCCTTCTTCTAATTCACGGTGATTCCTATTCGTGGGGCGCTGGAAATTCCTTCGACGGCACTGCGTTGGCTGCTTATGGTCGTCTTATCGTCGTTTCTATTAATTTTCGTCTTGGTGTACTCGGTAAGTTTCTCTTCACTTTGTTAACCAAAATATTTTTCCTTGTTTCATTACATTTTAACGCTCCTAATTCGTTCTAATCTCTCAACCACGCAAGTCAAAATTTCTACAAAACCGATGTGACGTAATTAGAATTGGATCGATTTTAATTCTCGCATCTGTAAGAACGATAGAACACATTTTTAATAACGGCGTATTAAAAGGCAGAGAAATTCTGTGAAAATAAAACACTTACGGTGTAATTTCGTTTATTGAAACGAAATTGCAGTTAATGCCTGATTAAACAAAGTTCTATCGATCGAATTCATTTAGCCGAGCGTGAATTCGCGTTATTTCAACGAAAAATCATAGGTAGTAGAGAGAATCAACGAACTGCAGTTACGTATGTATATGAGCTGTTCACCCTTCGACGGATTCGAATAAGCGGAGTTCTACCGTATTGAATTGTTCGGAAAGTTCGTAAGAAAATTTGAAAACTTTTATACAATTGGCATTTCATCGAATAAAATATGCATCGTTCCCCGGTAGCTTCTTACCGGGTGTATCACCATCTGCTGGGTAATCTTAAACGATCAAAAGATTTTTGTAAAGACAAGATCGCACCATGGTATATTTGGCGAACGAAGAGGAGGTTTCCTTTTAGGACGATAATATACGGAAAATGAGAGACAGGTTTTTAATAAACGTATAAAGGAACCACGTTACCATGCCTCCGTAATTTAGGCAAACAGATTTTTAATTTCGTGCTTCGCGAAGCATTCCGCCCTATTTTTATTTTTATTACTTTTATGCTTGAATTATCAATGGTAAATAGGAACACGTACACGCGTATACGACACGAATATACAGTAATATTGATATTTTTATTTTTATTTTATCATACGATAATATTTTACATCGTTTTATAATCTTGATTGGTAGTAATATCTTTTTACTACGCGAGTTATTATTTATTTATCGTCGATTTCCTGTTACTCGAAAACGAAGCTTCATTTTTAGAAATAATTTTTTTGTTTTGTTTCGTTTCGGTTCTGCCGTCAACGATACGTACATCGCGTTACGCTAACGAACTGAATATTACACGTCACAATATCGAGGAATCGGAGAATGCATAAAAGCGGGATTACAAACGCGCATAGCGTTGCGACGCTGTTCGAATAAAGTCTTGGAAGTTCTCGCTCGTTACGGTTGATTTTGTTCCCCACCTTTCGTTGAAAGTACGGCGTTCTCGTTTGTCTTATTTCCTTCTACTTCGAGTACTAGCAACTGGACTTCTTTCCCAACTTATATTAAATCCGTAACGATGCTTTCAACTTCGAAGTCGGTCAGTGGCCAGTATATGTTTTCGGGCTAAAATCGCTAATCGATGCAGAACAACTTCTTCGTATTCTTCCTCTGGAAAAAATACCGAATAGAGCAAAGAAAAAAAGAATTGCCAGTTGGAATAATAGCTTTTTCAAACTTGGTTTTCCAAGTCTCATATCGGACAATAGTAGTTTACTCCGATAGCATGCTCTTTCTCAACGATGTCATATTTACACCAGAAATCCAGTCATTTGCGCAACTGAAAATTTATCGTCAGTCTATAACTCTAACTAACGGTAGCATTATGTCCGATATATATTTAATATTTCTTATTCGATACGATTTTTTCATACGTGATATGAAGTGAAAATAAATTGAAATTTGGACCTTGGATAAGGATCGAAACGGCAAGCGATTTACTCCTGTTTTTTGATAACTAGTAACACTTACTGGCTAACGAAGGAAAGTTTGGAGGCGAACGTCCTTATACGAGATATATCTTGCAGAAATTTCGCCTTTCGACTTTCTCAGGAAAGAGTTTACAGCGAGTTAGCGACGATACGAGGCTAATTTGCAGCCTGTAGAGCTAGAAATTCTAGAATCGTCGATTCTAGGACTGTTTCGAAGACTATACGTCTAAAAATTCGAATACACGCTGGTTTGACTTTTCACGATGGTTTGAAAGGCCCGGAAAGAGGAAAGCGCTCGGCGTTGATGCAATCTGAAACTCCCTTTGGCCGTTATTCAAGGGGAAAATTACTCGGTGAAGTATTCGCAAGATGATTAACCAACGGTTAAACCGTCCAGCTTCGAGGACCTAGTCGTTTCGCTTGTTACAGAAACTAGGTTTACGTCGCATCTACGCATCTCAAATTGGGAAATCGCAGGAGTAGAATCGCCATCGCGATACGTTGCTCCTTATGCGTGGCTTTTCAACGATCGATGAAAATCCTCTTTGAGAAGAGGCGAAAGAGATCACCGAAGGCCGAATCACCGCGGTCTTAATCTCTTCGATGGTAGACGACAATATTTCCGTTGTTCGATGTACTCGAGGAAGAGGCAAGTACGTAAGAACGTAGGATATCAAATTATCTCTTTGGGATAGATCAGACCGGAGTCATTGCAAACAATCAGAATTTATTCCCACACGCTGTAACGAAAAAGTGCAAGTTCGTTTTTTGCTTCGATACATACGCGTTGGTCTTTCAAGAGCGTTCGACGAACAGCGATTCGTTAAAGCTTTCTTCGAGCTACTTACCAGGTATGTAAGTATGAAACCGGAATTTTTGCAAAGAAATTACACATTTATTGTATGAAAATGATAAAAAGTGTTTTATTCGAAGTATTGCCCATCGCTAGTTATACATTTTTGCCATCTTTCTGGCAATTTGTGAATGCCACGCCAAAAGAACTGTTCCTCTTTTGAGGCAAACCAGTCGTCAAGCCATTTNTAGGCACAAAATTCGACATTTTCAAATTCTACTAAAACCTATGTTGTTGCACTAAACTTGTATCGCAAACAGTTGAAAATCTTTAGCAGATGTCAAAACAAAGAAATGGCGTCAATGACGCGTATTGAAGTTAGCTACATTAAAAGTTATCGCCACATATGGGCAAATTCCGGTTTCATATTTACAGACCTGGTATATGCTGCCAACGTACTATAGTCGTTGCTATCGGGGACGCAACGCCGAGATAACAGAGAAGCGAAAAGAGAAAAGGAAGAAAAAACTGACCTGCTTCGAGGGAGATACTTGAACGGGCTAAACGACAACTTGAATAGTACTTATACGGGCATTCAACGCAGCAAATGAACCCTCGAATGCGAAATTAAACGCGAAACGAGACAGAAGGGATGGCGGATGCTCGGTTTCAAAGGGACGACAGAGAGGGAAGGATCTGTTGAATGTTTGAACTCGATTCCACGGTGATCTTATTCGGTAGTATTTTGGATGCGCGAGTTCAAGTAGCGCCGGTTTCCGTGATTGGTCGTTGTCAAGGAGTTCGATAATGAGTTTTCGCTTGTTACGAATCCACAGAAGCGCAGGAAATTGCAAATGTTGTGCGAGACGCGCGAGCGTTAGATTTAAAGTTAGCCGCGTGGAAGTTGAGAGTTAGCAAGTATTACGTATATGTCAAATGACAAAATAATCGTAATTGATGCCTGTGTAGCACGGAGCACTTCTCGGTACAGGTTCGTCGAATACCGGATCGAAGGATCCGTTTTTGTCTAGAGAATTTGCGAAATAAAGAGGACCGTCGATAGGAAAACGACGCGCCTGCTGCGAGTGCAAAACCAAAGGCCGCGGAACAAAGGAGCAAAGAAAACAAAGGAAATATAACGACAATAAAAATACTCTCCGGCGATAAGGCGAGACTCAAACGCGAAACAGCTCTCTCTCTATAAGCCCTCTAAAGCCCTTATCTCTCTCCCTCTCTCCCTCTCCTTTTCCTTCTCCCTGTTCCTCTACGATTTTAAAGGCTCTTTGAATTTCGCGGGACACGACAGCAACGATCAAGGATTTCCCAGCTAAATCGACGTGGTAACGTCGAACTGTAAAGTGTTCTCTCTAGCAGGGCGAACGGCTCGTGATCGCAAATTGCCGATGGAATTTTTAATTAAGCAAAGGCCGAAGAAAAAATTGCGCTTGGAAAGAGTTTGATACTCGCGAGGAAGGAGACTGCTCGAAAGAGCCGGTAGAATGTAGATCGTTGCGAAAACGATGAAAGAGAAAAGGAGCAGAGGCGGAAGGGGGAGAAAGGGGCGGAAGGAGCGCACTTTTATTCGACAACCATAATTCTGCCGCTCCTGGTCGTCTCTTCTTTTATCTGTCGCTCGCGATCGACGTTGCCGGTTTTTGTTTTAAAATGCCAAGTTACCGGGATAAAAGAATAATCAACGAGCGGCAGTTGAATGGGAACGGCGCTGCTATCGGTATCGGATTGCCATAGGACGGAGCGACAGAGCACGAGAGAATCGTCGCTCGTGTCTCCGCTCTGTGGAAACATTCCGCGTGCGAAATCGCGCTCTCGTTCGATTTCATCCGTGGCTGGGAACCGTAACTTCTGTTTCTTGCTTCCCCTACGCTCTTTCTAGTCGGTTGATCGTAACTTGTATCGTAATTCATCGTTCCGCTTGGCCGACACGGTTAAAATTTGCCTCGACCTTTGCAATCCGAACGTTTAACGATATCGTTACGGACGTATCGATAATAACTTCCGACAGCACCATCGAATGCAGCAAAGATTACGTTATGACAGGAAGTTTTCAAAGGATACGTCGCTTTCTTACATATCTAAACGACGTTTTATCCGTCGTTGGAGCGATCAACGAGGATATTAAAAGCAGGATTTCCAACGACGTATTGACCGACCGCGATGGTAAGATAGCGAGCGTCGACACTTGGCAGATAGGCGTGCTATAAATTCAGGATAAATCGAGCAGAATGTCGCCCATTCGGGACGACTCTTTCTCGTGGTACAATACGTGATTGTTCGGTGTGCTGAATACGGGCCGTGCACGCGCGCAATTCGCCACTATCTATTCGCTGACGCGCCCGTACACGACGATCGTAGGAGGAATTTCAAAATTTTGCCTGTTTCGGAGATTTTCTATGCGACGGAAAAGCGCAGCAAATCGAACCAATATGCGGAAAATGCAGTACCGTCTTCGTTCGCTCTGCACTTTGTCGAACTCTTTTCGCTGGACGAAAGGACGGGGTAATTTTTCCAACGAGAACCATCTCGCCGAGGATTCGTACGTTGGTTCTGCGCGCTTGTATTCCGATTAAGCAGCGTAATACATGGGTTAGGTGTTTTACAACGGTTACATGTTTTTCCGCTAGAAACGAGTATCTCCGATGGAAGTACGACGTATTGGCCGATCTTTAAACGATTCGATCGACGATCGAATAATAGAGATCGCTCTCGGTAAACGATACAAAGTTCGATCAGAACGAAAATATAATTTGCCCGACTCTCGCGCTCAGTCGGCGGCTCGGACTGCCTGCGGCTCTCAACTCGCAGCTGTTTCGTCGCTGCCCTTTGTTGCAATTGGAAGCGTCTCTCTGTATAAACCGAAACAATGGCCCCCACGGCGTTACCCGATATGTCGCCGTCGCGTCGATCGATTCCGTTTCTTCCTGTTTCTTTTCCGACCTGTTTTCCGCTCTCGTTTCGACTACGAGACCCGTTAAATTTCCACCTGCACGCGTATCGCGGACTGTCTCGCGTCGTCGCGGACTGTCTCGCGTCGTCGCGAACGGAGTTCAACTTTTATCGAGCGTTTAGCGTTGTACGCTTGAGCACCGACAGGGGCGACTATAGGGACGAGCACGGAAGCAAAAGTAAAATAAATTCAGCGAAGTAAAACGAAAGAGAAGAAGATCGCGGACGAGCGTAATTACGAGTTCGCGTTCGATCTAGATACATCGTTCTGTTGCATCGACCAACGGTTTTATTTAAACACTAATGTCGTTTATACGTAACGCGGTTTGATATAACGAACGATGGATGATAAAATAAAGGATAATTTTATCGAATATAACGCGGAACGATCTTGTCGCGAGTAAGTTTCGAACGGAGAAAATCGCTGAAAAGTGGAAGATTCTTAAAAAATGTGTCGTTCGAAGCGAGATATGAAACGATCGAAACACCTTTAACGCCACGAGTTAATATCGCTTCGTTAAAAAGTGGTTCGTATATAATCGTTGGATAAACGGCTTTCTAGACCTAAATTACCATTAAAGTAGCTAGCTAAAATTCGTCGTTCTCCGCGCAGCTCTATCAAAGTTGCGTCAAAGACGAAGCCATTGAAATTGAAATCGACCGGTCGAATCGACAGCGCAGTTAAATCGTAAATCACAGCTGGCGTTAAATCTTGACGAGACCTTGTTCTTGCTGAAAGCCGAAATCGAACAATCGGCCGAGCAAAACCTTGGATGGTGAAATCTAGTTTTCTCGTCACGTCGACTCGCCTTGCTATTGAACTCTGCAACACGACTGATAAAATCGTATACGATCGCGCGCGACGCGTTGAATAGCTGCGCTCCATGAATCTGCCACGTAAACGAATCGATAGTCTACAGTTTGGCATTGGATTTTACTCGGAGAGCAGCCTCGGTTCAAAATCTCCGGTCTACGTAATTTTATTCCGTTTAATAGGTTTAGCATACCGTAATGATAATTTCAATAGTACGTTTTAGAAATGTCCGTTATCGTAGCACGTGTTGTAATCAGAGATGGCAAAAGTACGCCGACTAACAGAAATTCGCGATATCTCGAGTGAAAGATATAGCAATTTTCCACGATATCGAAAGAGCAAGAGCAAGATACTTACACAGCTTGACAAATTTTATCTCGTTCTCTTTTCTCGCATATTGTTCCATCGTCGAATATAACGCGCCCTTTAGTATTTCGAGCAAATCGATCAAAGACGTCGGCCAATTTATGGAGGAAACGGAGAGGCGATCGTTGGCCGAATCGCGACGAGCTGAAAATTTGCATTTTAATTGGAAAGTTCCCGTGCCGGCAATTCGGTATTCGACCACCAAGTACGCCGAGCAATATCCTTCGCGTAGCTTCCCGCCAGCAAGTTTCCGATTACTCTCTGAATAACCTTGAACCGACGGTTTCCAACTCGAGTCGAACCTAATGAAACGAGCGATAAGCTTTGAGTAATTACGGAAGCGGCGGCGTAACATTGTTAGGGTAAATGCTAAAAGTAATCGGTACTCTGGATCTCCGTCGTGGACACGATTAAACCAATTAAGCCGCAGTATCGCGTATTTGCATAAGTTACAAGTTCATCGACTTACTGCGTTTACCTCGAAAGCGATTGCTTCGTACCTTTCTGCCTTTATACTTTAACAATCTCTCGCTTACGGTACTTTTACGTCCGAAGCTTTCTTATTTACGAATTAAGCTCTAAATTTGTGACGTTTTGTACAAAAGTATTTGTAAATTGTAAAATTACGATATACCGTTAAAAAGCCAACCGTTCTAGCAATTCAAAGATTTGACAATTTCGATATCCAGATTAATTCGATACGAATACGTAAATAGAAGCTCGAAACGATTAACGAATTTTTAGCCATTTCATAAATTTCACCGTAAGTGTGTTTCCTACGAGATCGTTGCAACGTAGAGACATTAGACGCGTCCTAATGTAGGTCTTAACGCGAGTGCATTTCGTAATATTAAATTCTAGTCTGGTCCCGAGTGTTTTTCCAAGTTTATGACGCGTTAATTGCAGTTAAGAAATACGTAGAAGACAACTCTGTGTTTCATCAGCTAATTCTAATTACAATTCGCAATTCTCATTTAGACACGTGAAATAGCAGTGTTACAAGGCTTCCTCGTTACGTCTTAACTACGCTTTAACACGATTCCATACGAAAGATTCGCGCCTTACAACACACTTATATATACACGAAATAGTATTATAAACAAAAAAGTTATAACATCACGACGTAACTATAATCTGCTTCTTTTCAATTTCACCGGGATTCTACTTCCTGCGATTTTCGATATATATTTTTATATTATACAGCGTACTTCAGGCCACTGTTATATTGTAAATTAAGTTAAACACAGACAAGCGGCGTGAAATTTTACGTAATAACGCGATATAAAGTTTAATCAAACGGATCGTACCTCCAACGCGTTATTTTCTGTCCAAATTTTATATCCGTTGTATTAATTGCTGCGATTATTCTTTTCGAAACGCACTCGCCGGATTCAACGTACCTATCGGACTACGTGTTACGTAATCGTGGTAATTGTGGATTTGAGCGGAGAAAAGTAGAAAGAATATTGGCAGAGTGCGAGAGAAGAGGGTTTAGAATCGATTTTCATCGAGATACGGTATCGTGTATACAACATCGAGTGTATCGCGTCGCTGTAAGTTGGTTAGATTAGTTCCAGTCTATCTATTTGCTAAAGGTTTGCACATGTGCGGTACAGGAGTAGAGAAAGTGCGAGCCAGGAACATCGTAGAACAGAGCCCTTAAACCTCTTAGGCAGCGAGAATACGATATACCTATAGACACTGTATCGTATAGACGAACGATCGATCGACGTACACGCCGCGTTTCGTTGAGAAGGCGAAGTACGTTTCTTGACCTAAGAAGGTCGAAAAAATTTTGTTACGGCGATAAAATTTGTAGTCACGGCATTTCCGACGATTGCGTAGCGAAGAAAGTATATCGGCAGATGCGAGCCATTGTAATTCTTTTAAATTAGACACGCCGGTAGAGATACTTTCTCGGAACGTCGACCTTTATATATCATGGCATTTATACCGTGAATCCAACTTTCCATTATAAATTGCCGTCGACGATATTACACGAGAAAACGAAAGAAATTTATTGGAAAAATAAATAAATGTCGCGCGTCGCGGACTGGGTACATTCTCTTCTCGCGATTGTAAATCTCGAATTAATTACGTCGATCGACGATTCTTTGGCGATTATTTGCTCGCGAGATTAATAATAGGCAACTGTTCTTCTAGGAGTTATAGCGCGACCCAATTACTCGACTCACCTGGTATATACGTATATCAGATGCCGCGAAGATATTTATAGTCCATGCAAATGTTAATGGAAATAGAGAGACAATGATACGTAAAATCCGGAGTAAATTCTCGAATAAACAAGCTATTAAACCGCAGAAAAATGGAATAACGGATTAGCGGAATTTACGGATTCGCTCGTCGTGCTAAGGTAAACCAAAACGAGAAGGTAATTCGTTGGGAAAACCCTCGAACCCTCGAACCCTCGAACCCTACGACAAAGTTAAAGACTCGACGTTATCGGCGACAGTTTGTCTCGGATCGTTTCGTACTTCCGTATACGAAAACGTTATATCCGACGAGAAAGAGGGATGCTTGGAGAAGTTAACGAACTTTAACCGTCGCATCGTGGCAATTTCTACAGCTACGACGTTGATAAGGAAGCGCGCGAGTTTGTCTTTCAAGTCTCTCGTAAAAGGTCGTCGGTTTCGCGGCCGAGAAACACACGGAGGACTCGCGATTCATCCGTTCCTCCGGGGTCCTGTAACTCGAATTAAAACGTCAACCGTCCGGTCTTTGCGAAATTTTCAGCAATGCTACGAAGCAACCTGCAAACAACCTCCGAGCTGCAACAATTTATTAAAGCGATACGCGAGTTCGCTGAAAACAGCTCGCGTACGATTTCCGACGCGTACTCGTCGAAGTGCAAGGGTGAATTTCGAAGCAGTCCAAATTACCACAAAATTTATCGTAACAAATATATTGGAAATCGCGAGTAGCTTGTTAAAGTAATTTGCCGAGCAGGATTAAGCTACCCGTTAGGATCAAGCTATTACGTTACGAACGCACCTTGGATAATTAGCAAAGTCACGGGTAAATTAGAAGGTTGTGCGAAATTGTTGGGTCTTAGGTTCGACGAAAGTTGGCGTTCGCGTATCGTCCGTTTGTAGCGCGATAGCGTACAGAGAGCGTTTCACAGCTTGAGCATGTAAATCGTGAAATTTGCTTTGAACGATAGGGAAAAGTGTTTAAAGGAGAATGCGTGCTGATACTACTGCGAATATAGGTAAAAGAACGCGCTATGGAGATCATACAAGGTAGTAGATTCGATTCTATTTTAACGGTCAGAATGGTTCGTACGGTGTTTAATTAGAAGATAATTTCTTTTCTCGCAGGTTTTCTTAAAACAGGTCCGAAGGGGAGCGCGCAAGGAAATTACGGATTGATGGATCTAGTGGCAGGCCTTCACTGGTTACACGAGAATCTCGGCGCTTTTGGCGGCGACCCCGATCGATTGACGCTCTTTGGCCACGGCACAGGAGCCGCGCTCGCCAATTTTTTAGCCGTCTCACCCATGGCAAGAGGTAATGGTATCCTTCGATTCGTGAATTCTCCAAGAGCTATTTTAACACAAACGCCACGTATTTTTAATTCAACCGTTCGACCGTGTTCGGATTTGTACGATCCGATCTTGCGTTTGCACGAACGACGGAACGATACGACGCACGAGCGTGAAAGATTCGTATGAATTTTTAGCGAACCGAACGGATCGTTGACAACGACGGAGAGTTAATTGAATGCACACGCGTGCACCGACGATGGGACGCACACGCGATAGAAAGTTAATCGATGGAAAGAAGCTTTAACCTTTAATTTACTTTACCGGCCAAGCTATTTTATCCTCGGGCGAAATATACTTGCGATCCCTCGTTCGGGAATCCAGCCGACGTTAACGTTCCTCTTTCGGTTGAAATATTTTCTCGCTACTTACTGACACTTACTGCAACCGATATTAATTTCTGGCTTGCTCCGTCCACCTACGTATACGGGTATCGAGCAAATTGCCATCTATTCTATGCAGATAGCACGGTACGTACAAAGCAGTTATCGTTTCGGAAGCGAGCGTCGTTCCGAAACCAGATATCGCACTCGACGTAGCCGTCGTTCGTTCCGCGGAAACCATCCCGATTCTGCTTCGCCATTCAGCTCGATTCCTCCAGCGTACCGTTTCGTGTTTCGTCGCGCGCCGGTGAAATCGGAGGTGTCGGGATACTCGCGCGGGAAGAACGCAGTCGAGGGGATATTCCTCGGGGACGACGACGACAACGGCGACAACGGCGACAACGGCGACGGTGACATAGCCGTCTTCGTTGTCGACGGCCACTAGAAACCTTAACAAGCTTCCTCGAGTGTAGACGGAGAATAAGGGTAACAGAGTCGCCAAGGGCGGTGGTGAATCTGGACGCGTTTCTAGATTGCACCTCCATTCCGCGCTAACGAACCTACCTCGCGTCCTCCTTTTAATGCCCTTCCGCGATACGTTTTACCCTCCCCTGGCCCCATCGGGGCTTCACGGGTTCGCCCCTAATGCCCCGGCACGCGGCGCTCTTGGTCGAGACGACGAGTCGGCTCGAAGAACTTTACTTTCTGAAATTTATTCCTTCGTTCGTTCGTTCGTTTATTTATTTATTTATTTATTTATTTATTTATTTGCCCGTAAGCGAAAGTCGTTTCTTCTAGTTCGAGGTAGCACGAAGCACGAGGAGATCGAAGAAATTTTGCTACCTGTATAACGTTCGAAAGGAGAATAAAAAGAAACAACGTGTACATGGACGCGACAAGTTGTTGAACGATCGCGACGAGTCAACGATCGGTGATTAATCTCTAGCGTAGTTGCAAAGTCTACGTACACTGGGTAAACGTTTGAACAGCGTGTTCGAAAGAATACGCGAAATTCGTCGATCGAGTCGACTTTGAACGAATCCGGCAAAGGGAGATTTTCTTAACTATCGGGAGAAACGACGAACAAAATACGGACAGTCGACAGATTGAAAAGCGTTAGGCGAAACAGATTGTTCGCCCAAGATCCTTGAAAAACAGTTTCTTCGAACGCATCTCCTTTTTAAATCCACATAAACCCAGAGTCCATTTTTATTAAACTAAATTTACGCGTTAAACGGCTCGCGCGTTAACGTACGCAAAAAATTGATTTTACCGAAATGAAATTCTACAGTTGGGCGTAATACGAAATTTCTATTCGCAAGTGAATTCGTTATAGACCAAGTTACGGATCAAATTTCTACGGTGCCTATTTCTCGAGAAATCACCGTAGCGTCGTATTACGCAGTTTGACGTCTTTTATATCGCAGAGCTGGTCGAGAGGGTCGTTTTACTCGGCGGTTCTGCCTTGTCACCCTGGGCTATACAGCGTGATCCGTTAACGGCGAAACGTCACGTCGCCAATCAGACCGAATGCTCCGGTGACGTCGAGGCTGACGATATCGCACCGTGCCTTCGTTTGCGGAGTTTGGAAGAGCTTCTCGCCGTGCAGTGGGATACCCCGAGATTCACTTCCGGATTTGCTCCTTTCGTCGATGGGGCGGTCATGCCTCCGCCGATCAATCAGGTATCTCTACCAGACGTTCGTAAAACCTTCCACCGTTTCTTCCGTTATATTTCTCCCTTCCTTCATTTTCTTCTTTCCAAGACGCGATATATCGCAATATCGTCATCGTCGCGATATATATAACGGAAAAGTAAAATATCGTCCGAGTAACGCGTCGCGATTTAACGCGAAATACTTTTATTCTCTCTTCGTGGAAAGCGTCGAAGCGTCGATAAGTTTCGATAGTTTCGTTTAATTTTGATTTAATTTTGATCTTGGTAATCGCAACTGCCAGGTCGAAGTATCAATTTCCAACAGAAACAGATGGAATATCTCTTGGAGAGAAAAAATTTGCGTCGTTTGTTTAATCTTCTACGTATAACGCTGTACGATTTAAAACAGACATCCTCTATATTTTGTTCCGTTCGTAATCCAGTCTGGCGTTAGAACGTGCGAAAATATCTGTTTTCAGCGTTTTATTTATTCATATTTATAGCAGTCGTTGGTTTCTAGTTTCCAACGTCAAGATAGAAAACAACGATCGGTTACGATCCTTTTTTCCTAAACGAACAACGTTTTCGTTACGCGGGTTTAAATAAATTCCTCTACAAGGAAGAATAGCCAAGCGTAAATCGTCGATCGTAATACTTGCGCGTAAAACGTTCCTCCGTGTGTAGGTGTAAATAGCGTAGGTTAACGAACATACGTGTTCCGCGCTTGTTAAATCATCCTACAAGTAGGTAATACGGTTTGTACTTTAGGCAGAGCGGGGCACTTGAAATAGGAAAAAATGCTTCGAACCGAGCTTCGAAGCGTCGCGAGACGGATACCACGTATAACGGTTATTCTCCGTTTATCTACTCTATCGAGTTCTTCGTTTCTTTCCTTTTTTACTACTCCTACGTGTCGCGACGAGTCTCGTTGTTTCGAGCCAAGCTTCTCGAGAAACCGCGTTACTCGCGAAATAATCTAATACGATATTTCTGATCTACCGACGACTCGATGCGATGTTTTTTCTTTCCTTCGTCCTTGTTTATCCTGCGCTTATCCTTACGCTGTTCGGACGATCGATGTTCCGCGGTATCGTTGTCGGTACGTGACCTCGTTATCTAAAGCTTCTTTTATTCTCATAGGGTATGCGCGGTGGTAATTTCGACGACCAATTTGAACAGAACGTTGCAGCTCCGATTGAAATATTCCGATACGTTCGAACACGTCCCTTGAACTTGCGAGTCCTTTCGATTTTTCTTCTCAAATATTTTTCCACGCTTGGAGCATATCTCCCGAACGCTGGTCGTCGGTCGAATCAAACTCGTCGTCGGTCAAACTCGGTCAGGCACAGATCGGAAGCCAAATTATCTAGAATCCTGTCTGAACGAAAACGAGGAATCCTCTCAACCGAGCGTGCCAACGAAGCGGAACAAACGCTGGAAAATGAAAGCGCAGTACGGGCGCAGTCGCGGCGCTAGACATTTCGGCCGCGCAAAATAACGGACTAGGCGACGTGTAAGCGATGAGTTTGCTAATTGAACCGACAACCGACCGACAGATGTCGAGCGACGCAAGAGCAGGGTATTAAGTTCTAACCTCGCGTCGCGCCCCTGCCGTTCACCGTGTCGCTCGCTTCTTATTTCCCTTTCCTTTATTATTTTCCCTCTTTCTCTCTTCTACGTTTCCTTTCCCTTTCGAAAATCGACGGACGGTGTATCGCTAGGCGAGATCGCTCGTCGGCCAACTTTTAATTAAAAGCCGTAAAGTATACGGTGTAACTGCAATTACACGGCGACTCCCGGCAATCGGAAGCCGACCCGAAAATCGATAGTTGCCCGCAACTTGCCTTTCGCGGGCGTCGACTTAATTGCACGGAGAGTTCGCCCCGAGATCGATTTATCGCGACACCACGGCTACGTTCAATATGGTCTTTCTCCTGTTCCCGATGTCAAGAATTTCCAACCGACTGCCTCCTCCTCGGGACTGATGCCTCTCATACCTGGACCAGGCACCGAGTTCGCTAATTTCGGCGATCGAGATCTCCTGTTGGGATTGACGTCCGAGGAAGCTTGGATAAACCTCACCGACGAGGATCTACAGGTAAGTCGGAAGCGTAAGTGGGTCGATCGAACGTGTGTGTGTGCGCGCGCGCGCGCGGCATTTACTTATTCAACACGTTACAGCTTATTCGCTTCGACGAGCTCGGTCGGAAATCGTGGTCGGTACGTCCTATCCTGAGGTGTTCGAGGTTTTCGACCTGGGATCACGGTCGTGCAACGCGATTGGAACGGAGAACTCGGATGGAAATGTTTGAACGATTCTTTTTGGCGGCAAGAAAAGATCACGGGCGAGTCGTGTACGCGCGTGGCCATAAGTTGAAACGCGAGACGACGCTGCTCGGGTCTCGCCGCGCGCGGATATTCACGGTGGAAGATTAATTACGCCCTCTTCGATGTCAAATCGGTCTGAGTTTCGTCAAAACCGTGAAAATCGATTGCCATAGGCGTAGAACGCAGAGCGAGGCAGGCAAACGAAACGCGACAAGCTAAAACACGGTTCCTAACGGTTCGAGTTACGTTGACTTACGAGTCAACGATATACCTATTCGATTAATTTATTCGTCAATTCGTTGTTCGTTAATTCACATCGCGATATTTTGATTTGTGCTTTTGTACGAGTAGTTGAATAAATTTCGAAGATGTGCCAACTCTTGATTTTAGGCCGTATATTAAGAGGATGGCGAAGCCATCTAGCACGGACTCTGCGCCAGTCGGAGCGTTTGTCATCTTGAAAATTCCCTTAATACACACGCACACACACACACACATATATATATATATATATATATATATATATATATATGTATATGTATATATATCGTACCGTGACCCTTACCCTAATCTGATCATCACGAGTCTCGCTGCTAAGGCTCGCAGACGCCGCGGTAACAAAAGGCACGCCCTGAAACGCCAATTACTTCGGATTAGGCTTAGGTTGATACTTTTAGACTCTGGTTTTTCCCTCGGGGATAAGAGCCCCGGCGTCGCAAACACGCACACACACGCGCGCGCATAGAGAGGTATGTATTAACGCGTGGTTTTCGTCGTTACTGCGTCCAGTCGAGGCACTTTACGATTTTCTCGAAGCGTTTGGATCAAGCTCGATTAAAGTCGCCCAATAGCCATCGAAAGAACGATTAAGAAAGGAAAATCTGAACGATGGAAGACATCGGTCGCGGATAACGAGGCAAACTATATCTGTCGGTCGATAGGTGGAAAGTTTTCCTCAAGGATATGTAACTTGCGGGATAAATAAAATAAAGAGCGTTTTTCACGTACGAAAGCAGGAGGAAAGCGATCGGAAAGGAACACGCTCCATCTTCGGCCATATCGCGATAAACCTCGACTCGGAAGAAAAAGCAAGCACGCGGTAGAGCTTTACTACGATCGGCCGATGCGAAAGTTTCACGAGTGTCCCTCGAAAAGAAAGCTCTCCATCGAGCATCCATCCGATATGATTGCAGAACGGTTTGAACGAGACCAGGAGGGATCGTATTTTGCGCACTTACGTGCGAAATACCTATCGTTACCACCTTCACGAGATCTACTCGACTCTCCGTAACGAGTACACGGACTGGGAGAGAGGCGAGCAGAGTCCGTCAGCGATTTGCGAGGGCCTTCTGTCGCTGCTCGGCGACGGCCAGGTCGCCGCTCCTCTCCTAAGGCTCGCGTTGCTGCACTCGGCGTCCGGAGGACGTGGTTACTTTTTGCATTTTCAGCTCGGCGACCGACCGAGTCAGAGGGGCGAGGAGGTGCCCTATCTTCTGGGGATACCTCTTCTTCGCGGAGAGGTCCTGTCCGTTCTCTTCGCCCAAGCCAACTACACTTTGGCCGATGAGAATCTGTCCAAACTGCTGGTCCACTACTTGGCCAACTTCGTAAGACGTGGGTGAGTCTTTCCGTCTTTGTTCCCTGTTTGCCAAGTTGGTTCTCGGCTTTGCATTTTACTCGCACAGTCGTGCACGCGCGATTGTACCGCGCTCCCGGACACGGGAATTCCGGTTGATATTCCGTTTCCTCGTGATGATTGGATTCGCCGGGAAAGTAGCCGATACTTGGCCGTTTTCAGCGTGATATCGATCCGTTCGATGCCCGCCGACTTGCCCTCGAAGTCACCGGGAACAATGGAAATTATTCGTGCCTCGGTCGCGTCCGACAGACAGTCATCGCGTTTTACTTTGCGAATTCTGCGGCGGGGGAAAAGCCGTGCGAGTCAACAAGCCTTTTCGAGTATAGTGAAATTTCGTCCTTTTCTTGCGTTTACGGTTGTTCGAAAGAGGCTTTAAAGGCTCGGAGTAGTCGTCGAGCGCGACGGATGATATTTCGTTGGTACACGAAAGTTCCGGTAGGTTCGTTGGCCGAGACAAGTTCCAGAGATTCCAATCGTTAGGCTCTAAAACGAATAAAATGTAATTTTATACCTACGAGTACATACCTCGATCTCGTCGAAAATAAAGCTACTTCGAGGAAATTGTTACTTCGATGCGTTTAATCGCGCGCTTTCGTACGAGATCAAAGCGGATGTTTCAACTTGAAGAAATTACCGTTTAATTTTCGATCGCTACGACGCTCGAACAAAAAGGCCGAGGCCTTTGATTAATTAAAATTATATTTTTTTTTCAAGAATTCCGAACAATATTTTAATCGATCGAAAGCACGTTTTTCCCTCTCTTTGCCTCTCTTTTTTCATTTCCTGAACAATCGACTAGAAAGTAAGATTCTTCGAGAGCAATCGTAAAATTGAAACTGCATCTAGGATGGCGTTAGGAATCGTAAGAAAAGAGTCCCGGAAGCTTCGTAAAACGGTGCTATTATCGTTGAAGAAAATTGCTTTGATAAAGCCTACGGATAACAGTTGCGATTTTATTTGCAATTATTATTAGTATTTTTCACTTTGTAACAACGACGCTCGACGAGGAAACGACGTTCAAGTCGATCTATTTTTCCGTCTCACCGTGCAATCTAATCTTTATGCTCGCAAATCACGAATATCGCGTTTAATTGGTCCAACAGACGAGACGATCAGTCTCCAGACCAGCGCGCGAGGCAATTTTCATGCAAATACAATTTTACCCGGCTCGGGCATCAACGCCAACCATTCCAAGTTCGAATAAAATTTCCGTTGCGTTTAAAATTGCAAAATCGGCAACTTTCCGTTTCTTCGCGTCCATGGTAGCTGCGATTTCGGTCAAAAATTCAAGCAAAGTCTTAGTTCTTACCTTAGTTCTTAGTAACCGACCGTATCTTAGTAAAGATAGCGGAAGATACAGCGCAGTGTTATTCGAGATTCGTACCTTTTTTGACTTTCTATAACGGCGATGTACGAAGATACGTAACGAAATAGAGACGAAAAACGATTAACGTTCGAAAGATATTTAATTAGCGTAGAAAAACTGATTTCGTTCTTTTTTCTTTTTATTATCAGCTATATTTCGTTCGATCTGGAATTAATGGCGATCGAGACAACGAGAGGCTAAAGTAAATTTACTCCGTCTATCTATGTATGGAACTTGGAAAAATATCGACTCTTTCCATTTGCGCGATTTTAGAGTTTAGAAAATCTTACGAAATATCATTCGTATTTGTATTCGAGCTTTTCACGCGACGTTAAACCCGTCCAATGCAAATAATCACCGTCTGTTGCTGTCCTTTCCTTGTTCTACGAAATCTCATTATTGTTCTTCTTCGTAATTCAACAGCTCGAAACTATCCGCAATCGCGGTCGAATTCTACGGTAAAAGACGATAGAAACTCCTTAGAATTGTTTCTACGCACCGGAGGACGAGTAAAACCGAAGCAGTAAGAAGAGAGACTTTCTGCTCGCAAACTTTTCGTTTTCACCCACAGGAACGCTTCCTTCCCAGTTGCTGCAACTTTCGAAAGAAATTAAAACCGTCTCGATATCGCAACGCGCATACACGATACTCCCATCGATGCGTCGCTACGAAAATATCGACGTCTTGATCAACACGATCGCAGCGACTTCGATCGCGAAACTTTAATCAGCACGTTCGCGAGAACTTTTCAAATTACGCACATCCTTGGCTTTCCGATCGCTTCGAGTCGACGGACGAGAGTGGACCGTTCGTTCCTCTTAATTTCGGCGATTTAAAGCGAAGAAGGGACTCGAGCGTGCTGGGAGGACGGTACGGGTTCGCGAAAACAGCGACGACGACTACGGGGAACCGAGGCAGGACCGTCGGGAATTCCGTTAACGGAGCAAATGGCAACGTAGTCGGCTGCGAGTTCTAAACTTACGATCACGATGACGCGGGGCTAGTTTCTTGTTACGTGCTGCCGGGTTTCCCCCGACCGAATGCAATTAGCCAAAGTTACGCGTTCCTCGACTTTGAGTTAGACTAATAATATAATCATCGGATCAGAGCGCGGTGTATAATTCGATATCGATATGACACGCCCCTGACTGTCTAATCGGACGGCGCAAGATAATTACGTTCGGATAATATCGAATAATTTCTTGTGGAAATCAGCTTCGAGCGGTAGAAAAATCAATTTTGCTTAAAGATTGTCGAGAGAAAATGTCGAAACGCGGGCAACTTTCGTTTTACAGATCCTTTAACTTTAAACGACCAGTGTATTTTCAACGATTTAACGTATTTTTTCAAAATAAAATTACGCACGTATAACGTTTAAGGTCGAGCAGCGACGTTCGAAAGAAACTGGAGAAAATGTGTTTAGTTAAACGGCACAACACGAAAATCGAAGGAACAAAAAATTGGCCGACAGCTTCGACGATTTAGAAATTGATTTCCCACGCTTAAGGTATCGCGTTACCGTTCGAGTATTTCGTAATTAGAGAAATTTGCACGATTCGATTCAACGATTCTACGTCACCGCACCACGCACGCATCTCCTCGAATCTCGACTCGGTGGAATCTATGTTGTCCCGCCTGCGAACATCGCGTCGTCGATTCTTTTATTCTCGTAAGCAATAACGCGGGTTCCTCGCGAAGGGAAAATCCAGATTCGATCAGAGAGAAAACACGCGCGTGGTATACGATTGCGGCGGAATTCGCGCGATGTCGCGATGTCACCTGCCGGGTTAAGAGAAAGCCGCTCGCCCGGCTAACTCAATTTCGAAACGCAATTTCCAACCAACGAAAGCCTTATTACGCGCGAAAGAATTGGCAAATCGTTCCGACGTTTCATCAAAGCGAGGCTCTCCGTAACGCTTGGTAAGTTCAGCAACCACTTTCCACTTTTTTTTCTTTTTCTTTTTTCTTTCTCGGGCGCATCAGTCGTCTGTCGGCGATCTGAAATAAAAACGAAAGGCCGATGTCTTTGCCAAATGCCAGGAATCCGTAATCGCTTTTATCCGCGTTAAACGTCCCTTTCAACGAGACGAACGTCCCCCGTGGTGCCCGCATTTTTGACAGTAGTCGGATACCCGTTGCTCGAACCGATCGGAGCGCGATCCGTGCCCATGGCAGAGACCGTTTGATCGAGACGCGCGCGTTGGCGCACACCGGATGTTTCAGGGACCCGAACGGCGTCAGCCCGTTGACATCGGGATCCGACGGGCTTCCGACCAGTCCGCCGTTCTGGGATTCCTACGATTCGATAAATCAGCTGTACCTAGAGGCCGGTCGTAGCACGGAAATGCGGTCGCATTACAGGGGCCACAAGATGTCTCTGTGGTTGAATCTGTTGCCGCAACTACATCGACCCGGATACGAAATCAGCATGCGTCACCATCATCTGGTCGACAGCCCTAGCCTGTACGAGGGTGCGGTGCGCCAGCAGACCGAGGCGTTGCCGTTGCCAGCGCCTCCGCTCCCGGTACCGTCGCCCACCGAGCCATCCTCGATCTCGAGCGCGATATCGACCACCGAATGCACGCCGAACGCTACGGTCGCCACCACCGTGGCGACTACCTCGAGAAGTCTGCAGCACCCGAACCTGGGCCCAGCGCCTAACAATCTTCTTAGGAAGCTGGCCTCCAGTCACTATCAAAGCTACACCACAGCCCTCACAGTCACCATAGCCGTCGGAGTATTTCTCCTGCTGCTAAACATCCTCATTTTCGCCGGCATCTACCATCAGAGGGACAGAAACGCTTCGAACGCGGCTGCGGGTTTGTCCTCGGCCTTCGGAGATAAGAAGAAGGAAGAGCTGTTGGAAGCAGGGTGTTCCGGTATCGAGGTGTCCTCGGGAAAGCAGAGGCTATCTTCGTTGAATCTGATGGACTCGCCGTCTTCGAGTCCGCCAGCGCACAAAGCGAAACTGGCGCAGGAGTTGGAATTGCAGTTGCAGGAGTTCCAATGTTCTCCGCCACCAGGCGGAGGCAAGAGAGCGTTAGAACCACCGTTGTACAGTAGAAGTGCCTGCGTGCAGAGGACGCGCACTCCGTCGCCTTGCGTGGACGCGACCACCGCCAGGATGGACGACGACGAGGACGACGACGACGACGACGACGACGACGACGACGACGGCGACGACGACGGGAATAGCAGCAGCGACGACAACGACGACGAGAATCTTCCGGAACCTCCGCCGCCTCCGAAAGCTCCAGCGCCCAACGTCGGCCTGTCCTGTCCGGGAATCCTCAGGCAGCCTGGCACGCCCGGCAGCGCCAAGAAACGCGTTCAGATCCAAGAAATTTCCGTATGAGGAGTACCTTCTCGTAATCTCCTTTTGCCGAGGACTCGTTTACCGGCCAACTCCGATCATTCGCGGTGAACCTGTCGAGCGATCCTCGATCGTCGCTACTGCTGGCGGTAGTCGACCGACAAGCTTCGACCAAGAAAAGATTCGCCGTTTCCGGCGTTCGAAGCCAAAGTACGTTGTCGCAACGCGTCGTAAGTTTCAAGACGTTGGTCAAGTTGTTCGGCTCCGTCGAAAGTTTTTTCGCGCTCAAGGATTTACGATTCTGCATAGGCCTACGGCGTTCGAGAAACGTCGCGCGTGTACGAACGAAACGTCAGCCGCGAGAGGATCGACGGTTCGAAGCGCGCGGTTCCGAAGCGGAAAAGTCAGCCTTTACGGTTCGACGTGGCGCTCGAGAGGATCGATGCCAGTTTATTAGTATTTATCCGCGAAGAATCGATAAACGGATCAACCAAGACAGACAAGACGGCAAATAAAAGCGCAAATCGAAATGGCCTTAAGAGAATTCGATACTCGAAGCGATACAATAGACGCGACGGGAAACAACGTCAAAGTCGAATCAGGGAACTCACCATCCTGCGAGATTCGACGGAGATATTTTCCAATATTTCTTACAACTCGATGAAAAGCGAAGAGAAGGAGGAGACGACGGAACGGACAAGTAACGATAACGGATAAATGACAACGGATGAAAACACAGCGTCTCCCATCGGAGAGAATTTTTGGCAACGATTTTATTGCTTGTTGATCGCGTGAATATATTTCGTACGTTGAAATTTATCATAGATCCGTCGAGTTCGACTTAAACGGTGCTCGGTTCGCTTGTCCCGAGTTTTTTTTCCAATACGAGCGATATCGAGAAGTCGTCGAGTTTTACGATATCCTTCCTCCGTCGAAGCAAACAGAAGGAAAGAGGACGCAGGATTTTTTTCAAGATCTCGCACCCTTTGTCTTCCTCCTTCGAACGCTACGTAAGGTGGACGGCGAAGAATCGGAGAGCAGTTGCACAGGGAAGAAACGAGGAACGAGGGACGGATATCGGACGGATGTCGGCGTCGAGCAGAAGTTGAATCGTCGCCGAGAGTCGTCGCGACGCTCGACTCTGTGAAACGAGGGGATTGATATAATCTCAGGAACCCAAAAGACAAGGCGCGCGCCGAGGAAGCCCGGCAGGATACCTCGGGCTTCCTTTATCCGGATTTGTCGGAGCACTAAGTGGAATTATTCGAGGAATTGGAAGGTCTGACCTCGACTTTCCGGATCTCGTTTTCTTTTTCGCTCGAGAGCAGGAAGTCGTACGGGAGGAAACGGACCTGATCAAGCGAAACTCCGCAGGTTTGCCACGGAAGGAGCCTGCTAGCTAATGAATTGATGAATCCGAAGTTCTCGTCGGTGTAATCGCGAGTGTTCTTAGTAACATACGTGAAAAAGGGAGAGAGAGAGACAGAGAGAGAGAGAGAGAGAGAGAGAGAGAGAGCGAGAGCGAGCGAGAGAGAGAGAGAGAGACAAGAGAAAAAAAATCGTAGAACGAGTGTTTGAGTGACAGATGACGAGAATGAAACGAATAACATTTGGTGAAGTAGGAAATATAAATTGTATATTATATTCGATGCCAGGGAATATGATTGGAATGGTGGAAGAGAAAAGTGGATTCGTCCTGAGTGTATTTTTTCGTTTCTCCTTGGAGCGTGCCGACAGGGACACGGTTCCTGTCGAGTTTGGCATTGCTTGGACGAAATTTTGCTTTTTGCCTCGCTGCATATTTATTTTCTTATCTCCTAGTACGTAGGTAAATGCGTTTCGCGCGTACATTCGTTTCCAAC
The DNA here is from genome assembly GCA_014737385.1 of Bombus superbus. NCBI lineage: Eukaryota > Metazoa > Arthropoda > Insecta > Hymenoptera > Apidae > Bombus > Bombus superbus. The sequence continues at coordinate 273,992 of JACXIK010000044.1, read as the reverse complement.
TTAATTTCGAACGTACGATCCAACCGTGTATTTGGTGTATTTTTCTTTGTAAGAAAATTGCTGTTACAAAATGATTCCTGCTATCTTCGAAGGTACGCGAATAGTTTCCCCGTTTTCTGAAATCCAACTGTCCGTTTGATAAGAAAACGTATCTCGCGCTAAACCTGGCTAGTATTATTAAACGTTTAATTTATTATATACGAACGGTATGAATATACTTCTCGAGATAAATTACATTGGGTGTACGTTGATGTAAACGCAAACCGTAAGGACTTTCGTCGTCGATGAAGCTGCCGATCGCTAATTTCGAGAACGTCGCGTCTTCTTACAAGCGTGTACCGTTGACAAATGCCGGTGTTTACGAGCGACGTTCCTCGCTGTTCCCCGCTCTCTTCGACAAATTGGCCTTGATTAAGTTTCGCCGAATAGTGGCACGAGGTTAGCCGTTTGTCAAGTTGATAACAAATACGTTCAGCGCCTGATTCGCGCGAGATCTATTTGCTTTAAATCGAACGTTTCTTGTCAAAGTATTTACGACGTTTAAGAATTCCAACGATCGCGATCAAACGGTAACGAGAACGATACGGCTTCGCCTCTTTGAGCGGAGAAATACGCGAGTTAAAATATCCGAGGCGAAAGTTTCTATTCGATACCAAGTAGTAATGGATAACGATAGTCAGACGCGAAAGCAGCGACGCGACGAGACTTGAATATTACGAAAGGGATGAAACGCCGATTAAAATACCGTATCCGTAATTACGTTTAACAAATTTCGATATCGTACTTGTTATAGACGAATCGTCTCGATTAAAATTAAAGTTTACGATGTTAAACAATTTCCAGCTAAAGTTAAACTTTGATCGTTCTCGCGAAGCGGAATGAAGATGTTCGTTAGGCCGCTATTAAAACAGCCGAGGTTAGTTTTCCTTCCGTTAAGATAAAACTTTTTTTTATTATTTCGTCTCCTTTTTCGCGGTCGTTTCAAAGTTACTCCTAATTCGTAAAGCATCGCCCGAGAAACGTAAAAAGAAAATACAAATGAAAGACCGCTACGTTGCCGCCAAAAATTTCTTCCTTTCCACCGCTAAACTCAAACGACTGGCTGCTTTCTCTCGATTCGTCGTTCCATCGACCGACGCGCCTACCTTCGGCAAACTTTCTATCCCGCCTTTTTCCTAATATCCTTTTAAGAAACATTTTTCATTATCCCTTTTTACCTTTATCTTCTTTTCCTTTATATCGGGGACAGAGGCAATCGCGATCGAGAAACACGCAGCTAACGATCGATACCGAAAACGAGAGGCAGTCGAATCGCTTTCGTGCGAGTTTCGTGCGAGTTTCGTGCGAGTTTCGTGCGAGCGCAACGAAAGAGCGAGAAAAAAAAAAGAAGAAGAAAACTGGGAGAAAAGGGAAAAAAGGAAGTCGCGCGTGGGGCCAGCCGTAAGTAAAATCTAACTACTAATTTAGTTTAGGCGAACAAACGCCCGCCACCGTGAAAGAATTCGTGTATCTCTCCGCCCGGAAGAAATTGTCGATTTCATCGGAACGACCTTTCGAGCCTCGACGTGGTTTGAATTTTGAACGAAAGGATTAAAGGGAGATTGCGACAAAATTTTTGCGTGCCCGTGTGTATGCGTGTAAAATTGCGAGAAGCAGCGAGAGAGAGAGAGAGAGAGAGAGAGAGAGAGATGTTGGAAAGTGCTATCGTTGAAAAACTTTCGATCCTTCGTTCGCGTGTTTCCTCTTTGACGGTTCTTTCGAACGGTGCTCGACGTTCGTTCAAACGTACTCCTGAATCTTCAGAAAGTTTCCAGAAAGGGATCCAGGATTCTCGATGAATTCATGTACGAAACAGTGGTGTCTTCGGCGTCATTTACATACAGAATCGAAAGATTCATATACATTTACACCTACACGTACACAAATGCGAAGGTCACGTACATACACAGGTACACGTACACGATTATCAATGTTTGGAATGTTGGGATTTGTTTAAATAAATACTTAAAGCATTTAAAATATAAGCATCGTCGGTACTTTGTTGCTCCTACCTATCTTACTCTTATTGATTACTACGATTTGACGCGCTACGGATACCAACGACGATTTCCACCATTTCTTTTTATCAATTTTATCCTTTATTTATTTTATACCGTTGGGATTTAGCTCATCTATTTTAGTTTATCAATTTTATGCCGTTTCTCTGCCCTGATCGTAGACGTTCGATCGAAACTCTTTCAAGCCGGCACGCGTGGCCACGCGTCGAATCGTTTGCTCCTGATCCGAATAGGTAAGTGGTAATTTTCTTTCATAATATCGTGCACGATCACTGTGCTATTTCACGTGGAAATCAAGTATTCGCCTCCAACGAAAACTTCGAGTATCTTTGTAAAAGTTAAGCGACGTTTCTTATCGATCGTGCAAATTTCGATAAGTCGTTCGTTGACTTTGTTAAATAAGAATTTCAAAGCGACGCGCTATGGAGCACGAGTAAAAGTTACAAGTAAAGGCAAAAGTAAAAGTTTGAAGCTCGTATAATAAATAAATAAAGCCTCGGAATAATAAGAAGCCTCGGAATAATAAGAAGCCTCGGAAAGAGATTGCCACGTTTAAAGAAACGTACTCGCGAGTATACGTAACCACCGACGAATCGCTTCATCGAGTAATTGATAAAAGATTTTGCAAATAATAGAATCGTCCCGTTGTTACGTACGAAGAATATCTTCTTCCATCGCAATCTGCAAGTTCCTTCAAGATCCATTCGGCGGTAGCGGTTCTCAGAAACTTTGAACGGAATATTTTTCTCGTGCGCAAACGCATATGGTAGATCGTTTCTTTAATATAATTATCTTCAATTAATTAACGTAATCACTTTCGTTGGGAGTCTATCAGCTATTAACGGTTCGGTGGGATCCAGCTAAAGTTCTCCTTCGAATCAACGGTTAACCTCTCGGAATCCACGAGCGGTTATAAATTCCGTTTGCCATTGCTTGGAAACTCCTCTCTCACTCGCCGCACCGTCGCTGTTCATTTCCGAAAAGGGCTTTGAGCTATGCGTTACGCTTTGGGCTACGAGCTCGTGCAACAAACGTCGATTTCCTTTCGACGTCGTAAAGCATACCGCGATATTCGGTATACGAAGTGGCAACGCGTAGTCGAATAACGAAAACCGCATAGAAAATTTGACAAAATTTATTTTGCGTATCTCTAAAACGGTTTCTTTCCATTCGCGAGCAAATCGAACTGCGTCTTTGAATCGTTCGACAAACCCCATCGTTACGTGTCGCCGAAAAAGGAAGCGTAACGTCACAACGAAACCTAGCTTAACGAACCCTAGCTCGAGAACCATTTAGAACCTGCCCATTGTTCGTTTTTCTTGGCGAATTAACTTGCTCCAATCTCGACCTACGATTCGACCAACTATTTTCAACCTGAACGAACTATATCCCATCCCACCTTAGAGAAAGGAAGGAAGGAAGGAAGGAAGGAAGGAAGGAAGGAAGGAAGGAAGGAAGGAAGGAAGGAAGAAAGAAAGAAAGAAGGAAGGAAAAAAAAGAAAAGGAAAGACGAAACAGCAGGCGGTAAAAACGAGAACAAACGGTAAATGCGAAAATAAATTCCAGGAATCCGACTGCTTAGAGTTCGTACAAGCTGCAAGAAGCGGCAGAGAGAAGAGACAACGAACGGAATCCAAGGAGGAGACAGGTCGAGAAATACCGTGCATCTCGCGTTGAAGGTGCGCGAAAGAAGAGGTGGCAGAGAGGTCGGACTTGCTCTTTCTTTCCTCCTTCTCGCCTCCTTCTCGTCTTCGTTCTTCTCTCCCGAGGCGGTGCTCCGTTTCGATCACGGTACAAGCAGGCCGTCCCCTCCTTGAGGATCCTCGCCACCGTCGGCGACGCCAGCTGCCGTGAAAACCACGGAGACACTCGATGTTTTAGGGTAATGGAAATTCCGGTCCCCTCGCGGCTCCTCGGGAACGAGCAGCAATCTCGAGGATCGTTTCTGGCTCAGCTATATACCGCACCTTCTTGGCCTGGCAAAGTGGCACGTGTGACGAACCCGTGTCTACGTGCGAGTTCGCTACGCGAAACTGTAACGCGGCTATGCGCGCTCGTGTCCTGTATTTCTTCGCGTCCAGAATGTGCCTGGAATATCGAACTTTTCCAACTACGTACGTACATGCAGAACGAAGCAACTAATCGTATCCCGTTTAACCTTCTACGACTAGAACTAACTATACGAGTAATTTACTGCGATTATCACGATTGAAAGAACGTACGGTACGTCCGTGGTAAACATAGCGGTACGGCGATAAGCGAACGAAAGAGATTTTCCTTTGTCCGACAGCCTAGATTTTACAAAATCGTAACTCGGATGTCTTTCGAACCGATCGTTCTCGGACACGGCTCTCTTGGCGTTTTATTTACAGAGAACAGACAAATATAGTTCTGCGTTAAGGAGGACGGAGGACTTTGCAAATTCTTCGCGGGTTCGGAACAAGAAGCGAAGATCGTGCCTCGCGATATTCGGCCGGCCGAAGCGTGGCGCCATTGGTTGAAAAAGAACAACCGTGCTTACCGCTCGCAGCCACCATCGTTCGGTTCTCGTTCGGCTCTCGTTCGTCCCTTTTCGCCACTTTTCCTTCGGCACGGCGCACATCCTCTCGTCCTCCCGACGACGACCGCGACGTCGACGAGGCTCGTATCGACGTCTCGCGGTCTTCCTTGCGGAGGGTGGCCGAAGCTCGAGCTTTAATGGGGTGCTTCCCGCCTCTTAAGGGCCGAGCCAACGAGATCTGCCGCGGGCTGAAGTATAATTAGTCGTGCCATACGGCCGGTGGCATAGACCGAGCGTACGGACCGATATATACCGGCTACGTTACGGCTATAACGCCGCTGTGGTTCGAGCGCGAACGCGCGTCGCCGCGTGCGCCCCAAGAACCTTCCGCGACGCAAGGGTTTCGCGTTTCAAGTTCTGGTTCAAAAGTCGCGAAATTCCAGAAACCGCCATACGGAAACAAATTTTACCACGAGAAAAATTTCGAAACGCGAATTCTCGGACAACGTTCGAGTTATTTTTCGGTAAAAGCAGCTTGCTCGGTAGCAACTGGGCGGTCCCAGTCGCTGAAAGCGGCAAGCACGTATCCTCTCCCTTGGGTCCTCTGAGTGGTCGGTAGCAGTTTGGCGGGTCGGATTACCCGTATTGCCGTTTCCTGGGATTCATCAGCAAGCCGATAGATAATCCAGGATCCTGTAGGGCTTCGAGACGCGCGGCACATCCGCAGCGCATTTACTCCCAGGCCGTGGATGAGAACAGCGGCACGTGCTTATTCAGGCTGATTCGCGACGATCTAAGCGGTTCAGCGCCATTATCGTACAAATATAAATACTCGCCTCTTTTTGCCCTTTCTCTCTATGATTCCAAGCTTTCAAACACGATCCGCGTTTCTACGTCGATCGCGTGCTCGATAGTCCAGTCGTCGCTTTCGAAGTGTCATTGGCTGCGTTCAATCCACGCGTCCCATTGATCCAAGACCGTCGATAGAGGAATTTCCGCGATTTGAACGTTTCATCCGGGTATCGGTCAGTCTGTTCTCGTCAAAGGCGCGTTTCGAGCGCGCGAAAGAGTACGAGCGATATCTGGCGAGCATCGCCGACTCCCGTCTCTTTCTTTCGTTCGATCGGCGTACGCGTCTTTGCACCGCTCACGCACGAGCCACGTCGTGCCAAGAGTATACCAAACGCCGCAAGTTGCAGCGATCGAACGAGAAGAATCGCCTCGACGTACAGAGACGGCCTACGTCTCTCGGCATTCGCGGAGAATCGTAGAATTGCTCGTTAGTCGATCGATAGTCCACCGTCGGGGCTCCGCTTCTCTTCGACGCGAACAAGTTAGCCAGGGTTAATTCGCCGGGTAACGAAGCGTAGCGTCGTTGCCACTCGAAATACGCGCGCGCACGACAGTTGTCGTTGAATGGCCAATACGCAAATCGATACAAAGAAGGAAGAAAGAAAGTTATTCGGCATCCCGTGATTCGATATTGCGTTCATTTCGACCAGTCTCGGAGGACGCGGTTGGCCAACGATTCTTATTAATTCTTCGAACCTGTGTTACAAAGGTCTGGCGATAAATACCGTGGACGGAACAACGGCGTAATTGTATTTCAGGTATCCCGAAATCACGTAATTCTATCGCAGCAGCTGCGAATGCGTGGCTGCCGAGCAACCGCGCCATGAACCGTACTCGACTATTCGCCGTTGTCCTCCTATCAAACTTGTCTTACTTACCACGATGGTCTATCCTTTGCCGAGTCGTGCAGCTAATCGAATCGAGCTTTCAGCGAGCTTCAACAGCTATGGATGCACGATGAACGGCGGTGAATCGAACAACGTGCACGCCTTCTCGCGAACGTTCGTCGTCGGCTTGAATAGGATACGAACGTCTTAGCCAGCTTTAAAATAACAAACACGCTGGAAGATTCAAACTCCCTTCTATCCGTTTTTAGAATCGTTACATTAGAATTATCCGACTTCTTTTTCATTCGTCCAACGGACGTCGTATCGTCTGCATAGGGACGATTTGATTTTTGGCTTTCGGTTCGACTCATTTCGCCAGATGCGCTTCCACGAAGAACAAAGTGGAGCGTCCAAGCTTCGCTACGAGACCGAGCGATGACCTCGTTTGTACTAATTAATCGCCGACGTACGGCAGCGTTGCGAGATAAACGACAAATAAACGGATCGTATGTCGACCGTAAAGCGCTATCGATCAGGGACGTCTTCCATTATCGACGTACGAGTAATTATGATTATCGGTGAAAAGGTGACAACAGACAGCCTGAAATATCGTATCTGGATAAATATCGTCTGTCTACCGAGTATTGGAAATCTTAGACGAGTATTTATCCAAGTTTGCGAAATCGTCGTCTTCGATCGAGGGATTCGAACGAGATCAAAGCTGTGAAATAAAATCGTAAATACCGTTGCGTAGCGATAATTTATGACTGTCGGCCGAACGTTTAAGCGATCTCGTTCGTTCAAACACGCTGTAAGGTTCGTATCGTAAATTTAAAGATATTAACTTTCACCGTAACGTTATGGATCCAGAACGCACGTATTTTGCATTAACTTTACTTTAGAGGACGTAAAATTATTAACTGTTCTCTTTTTTCGCTTAATAGTTTTCAACGCGTAGAATCGAAAAATGCTGGTTTTTATATACGCGCAACTTTCGAACCGCTAAATTCCTAAAGTTAGTCGCTTTGCCCGTGAAGACGGTGTGAGAAATTCGGCAAAGTAATCGATACTATTTGTTCGCGATCGTTTCAACCGTTATTCGGAAGAAACGTTCGTTCGAGCATATTAACTGCGCGCGTTCGGTGTATTTAAATATCTCTCGAGTGCACGGACATTCGCGGTCCACTAATAACGATATCTCTCGATTCCACGGAGATCGAGAGAATTAGAAAGAGCTCCTTGGTACGAATTAGGAAGAACAGATAGAAAGGATTTGGAAGGCAGCACTGAAAAAAGAAGATAGCACGGAGCGGAGCTTGCCGACGAAAGTGCGATACGTAGTATTTGGCTGGCGCGCGAGCGCACGACACGAGCCAAGGCTTAAAGCATTTGACGACCGTTTACGAGCAACATACTGGGCGTGCAGCGATAACGCCTCCGTTATGGATATCGCCCCGTTTTATGATCGTATGAAAGACATTTTTGAAATAAAATCCTGACGCTCTTTACCCTCGTTAAAGAGTACATTGTGATTCCTATACTCGCTCGCTTCGTTCCACAGTTCTTTGAAACTGGAATTTCGTTTATACCGTAATAAATAGAACGATCGCTTGGCGTTACGAATAAAAGTCACGGGCTTTCGTTCAAATCCTCCGACGTTTTACGTTATATTTACGAATTACTACGAAATTCCATATCTTTATCTTGATTAATTTCGTAAGTAGAGCACCTTGACAGATAAATTTCTCGAGAGGACCGAGTCACTTTGCGATCGAATCGATGCTAAACAACGCGCAACTGGAAACGTTTGATTTTGTGCTAGGAAGCAAGCAAAAAACCTTGGCGCTGCGCTTTCTCAGACTCCGTTCTTGAGCAAATCGACTTTAAAAACTTATCGTTTGAATATCAATTCTGTGTTTAAAGTCGACTTTAGCAAGTAGCAAGTAGCGATTAAAGTGGTTGGTTAGACGAGTACATATACTCGTATCGAACGATTCGCAGAGACGAATGTCGATAAGTTTGGTTGCTTAAAGTTTGAAAGGTTGAGCAAATATTTTCTCGAGGGCAATGTTCTCTCCTGCTTTATGAAGTGCACAGACGGGGAGAGAGAGAGAGAGAGAGAGAGAGAGCCGAGGAGCTCTAACACTTGGCCAGGACTGTAAACTCTGTTTACGATGATGTAAAAAACACTTTTGACGCGAGCTTCTTATACCTCGCGAGCTGGATGTAGTATAATATGGAGCTTAGGTCGTAAGCTCGTTTTACTTGGAATTTCAAAGGAACTGGTACCCGACTTTCCGAAACGAAAATCTTGCGCGTTTCGAAGAAGTTTGGAAGTTAAATCGATTTTTAACAGACTGACGCGCGTTTCGCGAGGTCGGAAATAGCCATCGACAAAAATAAGACAACGTTAACCCGTTTGAAAGGATCGTACATTAAAATAAGTATGAAATTATTGGAAATAAGGGCTGAAATCCAAGCGAAATTTCTCACAAACGTAATTTGGAAAAAATTCTCTGTAGGATGTTTGCATTTTGTTTATTATTTTATCGTAATTCGGATTACAGTCTATCGTACGTTCAAGTTAGAAACTTTACAGAGACAACGTCTCTATCCTTTGGCGGTGCTCGCCCGATCGCGTGCCATTTGTAAACTATCTCTAAACAGTCGCATCATCGACACCTCGTATCCGGCTATCCGACTATCGACTTTCCAAACATTCGCTCAAACACCCTATCCAAATCCTTATCGAGCCTTCGATAAGTTCGGACTCGTAAATTACGCCGAGACTAAATAGTCGTGGACTATCTACCGCGATATCGTCGAAAAATATTAGTTACATGTTAGTTACGTATTAGTGTTTATCGATGACGATAGCGTGCAAATTTTGTTGTTTGATAAGAAAGAGAATCGTACCGATACAGAGGACTTTATTAATTATGCGACGCCGATAACGATAACGCTACGCACATCTATCCGATATCGAGCGGCATTCTCGATTCACGCGGATCTCGTTCTTCGCTACTATTCGTCGGTCCACGAATATCTCGTCCTAAGAAAGATACGAACTATTTTAAAACGAAATCTCTCGATGTTTCTCTCGTATCTATATACATAGTATGTGACAACGAGATATTCCTAGAAAGTATGTTGAAATGGTTAGCGGTAAATCGTTAAAACCACATCACGAAAAATCACGGTAAAGTTGCAAACGATATTTTGCGTTTTTTGCCCGTTATCCTGCGTTACGTGCTAAATAAAATTTCACTTATAGCACGATTTAGATGATTCCAGCGCGATCTGTTCCCCACCGTTTTCCTCGACGATCGTAATATTTCCGAAATAAATCATCTTTATTTTCACGATACCCTTGCGCAAACAGACGTAGCGATCTCGCGAATGAATTCCGCGTGCAGGAGGTAATTAGATAATCGCAAAGTGGCCGTGGCGAACGCGAAGGAGGCTCGTTGCCGGTACTTGGGCGATTCTATAAAAGCCAAGAGTATAAACCACGCCCGACGTTAGAACCAACAAAGTGGATTAACGCGGCCGGTGGCGCTCTCGGCGCTCTCGGCGCTCTCGGCGCTCTCGGCGCTCTCGGCGCTCTATCGAGCCTGTTCCATCCCCTACGTTCTGCCGAATAAACGGACAAACTTGCCAAGGAGATTGTTTTCAGTTCCGCGTTGCGGCGTTTTGCCGCGACCAAATTGTAAGTTAAACAAAACTTCGGGAGGATCAGCGTGTGTTTTCGAAGAAGGTGTATCGAAGAAACGATTCTTCGATCGAACGATACTCGAGTTAATTTGATCGTTTTTTCCCCTCGTTTCGACGATGCGAATAAACTCGTTTCGTGTGTCTCGTAACGGATACAACGCGTTTTAGATTGAATTGAGATTTTCAAGGAGGATATTTTGGAGAGGAAATAAGGCGCGTGTAATACGATATCGTAAAAAGAACGTGAATTTCTGTGTTGATCTCCGGTTATGAATAACTTCGTTAATACGGATAGTAATAAGTCACGCGCACGCGTTCTCGTAATCTCCTGTTCGCGAAAAGCTTATCAAGATCTATACGACCTATCGGGACCGTCTTAGGTGATTGATAAATCAATATGACCTGATCAAAAGCGTATCCTTAACGCTTTGCCAGCAATGAAACCGTTTGTCAGAGCTAACGTTCTGATACAACGCACCAGGAATAATATAAACGTGAAACGATAAAAACGCCGATTGTACTTGATAATAATTGGAAAGCGATGAATCCCGCCGTTGATGGGATTAGTCACTCGCGTTGTACGAGAGGTTTTCCTGTCGATAACGAGTAAAACGGCTGGTGGGAAAGGAAATTAAAGAGAAAAGGAGAGAAAAAACGGCGGGGAGAGGGGGGGGGAGGAAAGCGACGGTCGAGTGAAATAACAGAAGCTCGGTGGATTTATATCGCGCAAAACTGAAAATTCTCTTTCGGTTACGTTCTTTCACGACCTGCCGAACTGGATTCGACGAGGACCATTTAAAGCGTTCAACGAACATCGATTCCATCCGATCCATGGACGCGCGCCTACATACGCAGGCAAATGAGTGATTACTGGGAATATATCAGGTGGAACGCGTGTCCCCGGAATGGAACGTTTCATTCGTCAAACGGGGACAATATTGTTCCGAATCCCAATGACTCGGACGCTCCCCTTTTTTTCTCTCGGCTCCTCCGCTTCGAACAATGGAATCTGAAATACGACCGACGGGAAACTCCGTTGGCCTTCTCTCTTCTGTCGCCGTTATTCTTCGAAAACGTCGATAAAGCGTGGTCGGTAGTGGTTACTAGCTGATATTCCAACGTTGCACCGTTGCTTAATTAATAGCTAATGTAAGTACTCGTTACTCTTCTAACTTACAAACGTCCAGGTTTTATCGAATTTTTAGTCTCGTTTTCCTCCTATTTTTTATATCAACGCTCGTAGATGCAACGAACGTAAAGATATTGAAACGGTATCACCTTCGTGCCGATATTTTAGCTAACTGGTCAGGTGTGTAGGTTTAGACGTTGATATACAAAGATCCACAGACTATCTACGTTTACCGGTCTCGTAACGATTAGTTCGCGCGAATTCGTTCGAAACTCGAAAGAAGTTATGGATCTTTAACGTCGTTACCGATAAAAGTTCAAAGCGTGCTGCAACAGATGTGTTCGTCGTTTTCAGTGATTCGGTTTAGCGATTTAGTTCGGTTATAGTTTACGAAGTAACTTGTTCGCACGAACAAACGACAGGTAAACGTAGCGTAACGTCAACAAATTGTTCGTTAGGTAAAAATTGGATGGTAGGAAAGGCATATTCTATAATGTAAACAAATATTCGTCGAGATCTTTTTCAAACGAGAACTAGAATACAACCGAGCATATTTAACGCTTCCTTTACGATATCGTATCGGTAGAATATCTTTCGTTGCGTTTTTATTTTTCGGTCTTCTCCTTTCACGGGCACTCCATATATCCGTAAAGGGAAGAAAACCGATCGATAAGTAGTTACACTTCGCGGAACAAATTTCACACGTACGATTCTATCAAACTTTACACGCTTCTTTCTATCTTCTTATTATCCGCGTTTCCTTGGTTTATCGTTACGTGACACGAGAAAACCGACATTCGCGTTGAACTCTCTTCTTTGAGAATCCTTTTTTAAAAATACATGGAAAGAAGACCAAGAAAAAAGCATCCCACTGACCTCGCTAAAGAAATAAAATAGACGATCTGGAAGATGGTATCCCGCTGGAGGTAACCATCCACGTGTTATTTTGCGGCAAAGTTATACAAATTTACCAAACGTCCTGTTGGATAAATTGTAAAACGCGGAGTAAAATTTTTAGAAGAAAAAGGCTTATTAAAGAGAATAAAGTACGTACTGTCGAAGGTTCGGACGTTACGGGATATCGTTAAACCAAAAAACGTAGTCCGTTCAATTTGATTTACAATAGAATCTGGCAAACCTTTATTTTAATACTCGATGAAAGCGCAGACAAAGCGAGCTTTCGGGTTAATGCAGTTCTTGCACACGCGTATTTTCGACAATTGGAAAAGCCCGTTGGCTCTTCCCTTTTATGCTATTTTTAGAGATTTCGTTGAAATATCAATACTTGTAATTCTAACAACGTATATCCGTTGATTCGATTCGATTAAAACAACCAACCGGTACTCCTATATCGGTTTATCTCTTTCGAGTCGTAGAAGAAATATTTTTTACTTCGATTTAGAAGCTTGTAAAACTTCGAGGATTTTGGTGTACGGTGAAGATAAAGGCGTAGAACTGTGAGTAAAATGCACTTGCTATGTTTAGAAAATAAATTTTGTTTTCGAAGCAACTTTTAACGGATATGGGTCCAGACGATAGGTCTCCTCGGAATTTTTCTCATTGACCTGATTGTAAGAAAGGAGGAACAAATAAACGCGATAAACACGACCGAGTAGAAGAAAAAGAAAAAATGTATCCAATTTTGATGAAAAGTGTACGTATCATAAAAGTGTCACGACTCGAAATAATTCAATTGGAACAGTGTTGGAAAGTATGTCAGAGAAACATCGAAGTCGCTAGTGATGGATTTCGACGGCTAAAAACGATACGCGATCGTTGTTTCCTAGAGCTTATTCTTGTTGTCAACGCCTTGCGTTTAGCAATTAATTTCTTTGAGCTTCCAAATAGTTGCTCGTTTTCCTTGAAAAACTTGTTCCACTTGTGCGACTATTACACGCGCGTGATGTATATGATCGATCGTATGATCGAACGGCAAGGAGTTTCGTACTACTCCGTTATTACTTTATTACTACTTTTTTTCAATTGTTCGCGTATTCTGTTCCTTTATCGATCTCTTTGTTCAACTCGGTCGTAATTCATTGGTCGAGAAAAATATCTAATCTTATCGTTGGACGAGACTTTATTCTTATTAGAGAACTCTCTTCCTACAAGATGCTATATACCAGAAGATAGTTCTCACGATCGATTTCGGTTTACCGCAGAATTCACGATTCATCGGTGTCGATAAAACTCCCGACAACTTATCTATTTTACGCGAAATCGCCAAACTCCGTCTCGCTCGCTTTCCTCCTTTTTCTTTTCTTTTCGCTGTCCTTTCGTCGAGCCTTGGAGAAGCTATATCTTGTTCACTCATTTAACAGCTGACAATATAACGTGTTTGAACAAAATATACGTACTATTAAGCAATAAGGCGATCGACAAAATCCTCTAATTACTTTAATCAGCAAATATCGCAAGAACGTTACTCGTGTCCTTTTTAGGCTTGTCACCTTGTTTCACCTTACTTCGCCTGATTCCGACTTGCTGAAATTGTTCGATTTAATTAGCTCCCTCCTTTTGCCAAGGAAATCGTCATTTTTATATCCCCTCCTTTTCCACGTTCCATTTCTTTCTCGCATTCCTCTCTCCTCAACGACCGTACATGGCAATTGCGTATCTTGGCGAACTAACGGCACCTGAAATCAAGCGAATCGAGGCTGGCAGTGGAATTTCGCGAGCATGGCCGCGAATTTTATTGACCCCGCCGCAACGGTCGACAGTGGCGGTGGCACGGTGGCGCGATTTCCGGAAATTCGCTTAGTACGACCCGCGTCTTCGGCGTTCCTGCACCTGTTGAATTAGGACATCGATCGGGTGTCCTTACGAGCAGACGAATGCCACAGCCAAGAAGGGAGGGGTCGCTCGTTTCTTCGACTCGAGGCCACCGAATACAGCGATAAATTCAACGGAATACGAACTTCTCGACAGTTTTATCTGCTTCTTTCGGAGTTGCCCCGCGACAGTGGAGTTAATGGTAAGACGATAGGAACTGTGCTATCTCGCGTTTGTTCGAACGGTTTAGACAGCCAATTCGTAAGAGTAGCTAATCCGGCGGGCGCTTCGGTGATCGACATCTCCTATCGATGGAAAACAGAATCTAATGTTTTTAAAAAGGGGTTCAGCGATTTTGTGTTTCAGCGGTAAGGAAAGAACACGACTATACGATCGAAAGGCGGCGATGCCTGTATAAGTTTGTTCCAGAAAGGAATTCTACGACTACACCGATATTAAATCCGTCGCTTGGAGATGCGTTCGGCTTCTCGTCGCTCTAACACGAACAACCTACGCACCGCACTACGAGGGTTAAAATAATTTCTAGTCTTTTTAACTGGTCCGTCTCGATATGAATTCCGTGAGACGTCTCGTATGAATTGCTTTGCTCGTTCCTCGTCCTTACGTTCGACAGCTCGACATTACCGGATAAAATGGAGAAAGGGGTCACGATGTTTGTAAGAATGTGAATAATTTCACTGTAATTCGCTGATAATCCCGACAGTTGAATGCCATTTTAGATTGAAAACGAAAGAAAATTACATTGTAATTACATTGCGATTACACTTTATTATTACAGGATTATCCGATATCCAAGATACCGGCTATTAAGAAGAAGAAGAAGAAGAAAAAAGCGCGGCTTCGCGTGCAAAGAGAACCGAGTGCGCTTGCTTGCTTGCTTCGCAGCTTCGGAAACGCGGGCATTTTTTCCTTACGGCGACGTCAAATTTAAAGTCCTTCTTTAAAGTTCTCACCTAATTACGCTTCTAGCACCAGCTCATAGATAGCGCGCCACGTGATGTGATTTTAGTTTGTGGTAGTAAGCGTGCATGTACGCCACTCTCGATGTCTCGCGAGCTCGTGTTCCGAGTTAAGTGGATAACCCTGTACACACGATGACTATTCCATAATCAGAAATTCGTAAAAATATTTAATTAGACATGCAAATCGGTATTATCGTAATTCGATATGTACGTCCGTAGTAACAACGCGCTTCTCTTACGAAGATTGTAATTTTAAAAGTCACGTACGTTTAAGAAAGACACGAAAAACGGTTAAGTGGAATTTCACGTCGGAAGCGAACGAGTTGACCGTAGCTACCGTTTGTTTCGCGTCCCTGTCCAATAGTTGTTAACGCATAGAAATATTTCATTAGACGTAGGAATCGATAGACGCGATAGGTCAGAACTTTACATAGTGTGAAAACAACGTTAGTGTAAATCGAGCTAGTATGACGGACGCATTTCGTCATTCTTTGCTTCGAAAGCCGGTTTACCGATTCCTACGAGATCGAAATAATGCGTTACGTTTCTTGGCTTTCGTTTCTATCTGTGCCTCTTGGTGAATTTGTCGGAAATTGCGGTAACCTTGGATCCGTTGTACGCGTCTCCGAGAGTCAAACAGAAGGGAGGTTATGGTCTTCGTTTGGACAACGGAACAGTGAGTATTAGATGTTATTCGCTTATAACGCATTTTGTATTTCTACTCAACTGTGAAGACAAACTAGAAAGATTCGAAACTCTTATTAAATTTGCGTTTAAATTTGCGCAGCAAATACAATATATAATTACGATAAGTGACTAATAAGCGACTCGATACTAACGCTGCTATCGTTTTTTTGTTTCTTTATTTCTACTGTTACTAGATTGCGAGTATCTATGCAAATTTACATTTTTATGAACACAACGAAAAGGATCGTTATATATTAAACACAAATTTCTCTGTATCTTGAAAATTAAAGCCGAACGGCGAATACAAGCGTAGAAAAAGGTTATGTTTCAAGCTCGAAATCGGTGACGTGTATCTTAATCCATAATAATCAATAAGATCGAGTAGATCGTGTGAACTTTTATCGCGTGACGTTCGTCGGTCGAAGTGAATTTCAAGTTAAGTTGCATTCGTGGCATTGAAACTGTAAACGTTAACTTAGGCATCGACCGTGTCGTTGAATCTTTAATTGTTCTTTTCGATAAAAGTATTTAATACATTCTGTGGTTTTACGTCAGACGTGTACGTCGTCGACTTGTAAGCGTGCATATGTCGATTGCTACGCTTGTCAATATCGATCGATGAAATAAGGGAAAAAGAGAAGTCTGAAAGGCAAGAGAGGAAATGTAAGGTAAGAAGAAGAATCGAATTGTCTAAATATCGCTGAAATATCACTGTTGATTCTAAGATTATACGTATAAAGATACGTATACTTCTTCTAAAGGGATCGTCGTATTACAACTGACAAGACAGTTTCCTTAATTTCATCTTCTTCTTTCAAGATTTCAGAGCAACGTTTCACAGCGTTATCGAGTAGTACAATCAAAATTGCGACAAATTTGATCGCTTATGGATCTTATGGCCTTAAAACGACATGGAAAAATCATATCTTTAACGATTCCTGATGTTCAAGGTGAAACGTAGATCCCAAGAGTAGGTGTTGTTAAGAGTAGGCTCCAAGTATTAGGCTCGCGGAACTTTAGGCTCCGAGAACATTCGGGCGGTAGCCGTGAATGGCTCGTTAAACGTGCTCCAGATATATCTCGTCCGATACCGATAATCGCCATTCGTATCGAATCGAATCGAATCGAATATTAAGTGACATTTACCGCGCATAAAGGGAGAGACGATTTGAGGTTGCGGGAATTGCGCGCGGTTTTGTTCGCAACCGCATAGACGAACATTCGGAAAAATGAACAGCTGAAATCGATGGCCAGAATTGTTCCATAGCGGTGTGTATACACGAAGAAACACGCGAATAATAATCTTCGTTTGCTAAAGGCTATTTATCGCGATAGTATTTGATACCAAAGCGTTGAAATATCAACAAAATAAGGTATACCGTATGCATGGTGTATAACGATAAGCATAGAGTATAGGACAGGATAAAATAAGATATATAACGAAAGGTGTACAAGTACTGTATCGCTTGTTTGCAATAATTGCTTGAAACTAAAGTTTCGAAAGATGCTGAATAGGAGAAACGACGAATCTATTATATTTTGAGTCTACTCGCGTTAGTCTTTTCGTCGTTACGTTTCAGTTTTATTACTACTTTTTGTATCGCTACTTTCCAAGAGATTTTCTTTCTTTGCATCGCGTTTTGTTATTATTACCGCAGATAAATAACGCGACAGATATTGCGAAGTTACGTCTGGTGCCATTTTTCGGACCAAACTTTTAATACAGTATCAAATGCCGAAGTTGAGACGACAGCTTCCAAACAATTGCCCTCCTTAACTTCGTACAACGCTTCCTTGATGAGATCAACTAGCTGAAAGCTAGTAGAATTCTGTCAACAAATTACTCTCAGACCATCGCAAAATCGATATTACGTTGCGCACCGGCAATTACTACGAATGAAAGAATACTATTTATGAAAGAAAGTTGTCCGAAAATACAAGGTGCGTTTTCAAGTGATTACCAAGAAATAGCTCTCACGATAACGTTTCAAATTATTCGTCTAACCATTCGTTCGTTCAAAGTATGTCACTTTCAACAATTTACAACGTTACTTTCGAAACAAAATTTACTGGTTCGAATATTTTTCAGCGACCGGCTACACAGTTCAACGTTATTACGGATAATAATACGATAACGTAGGAAATGCCTTGGCATGTCATAGCTTAGTAATGTCGCGGGTGAGCGAGAATTAAAAATTCCAAAATCTACATCTGCGCGACACGGCGAGTCGATTTTGATTGCGTTCAATTCGCGATATCTGCGTCTCGAGCAAAAGTATTTCACCGAGCACGGATCACTGAAACGTTATTTCACGCAATAGTTTGTATTTTTGCTATAACCGCATTTTGCTCGCGACAGGGGCGAAAGGGAAGGGTCGTGCGCACTCGTGTAACGGTAAAACGAAAAATCGCTATCTGGTTGAATAAACCCGAAAAGATTCTCAACTACGTATTTGAGAATATGCGTTCTATATCCTGAAAAGAATCGCGAAGGACATTTAAACGAGAATTCTGATTCTCGAGACAAATTTTGCTTTCGCGCGCCCCTCTCTCATTTTCTTTTCCAAAACAACTCTCCTAAATCGACCTATTTTCTGCTCCATTTTGAAAATGTACGTTCAATTCGTTCGTCGAGTTGTTCAAAGCGAAGAAAGTTTGACGAAATGTCGTTGGCCGATTCGGAAAAAGTCAGATTTAAGATTTGGAGGATAGGTTTTTGTTTTAGGATTGAAAGAAAGTACTTTGCCTTAAAATGCTTTTCCGATCGCGAAAACTTTGATGAAACTGTAACGACGCTGCGTCCTCTCCGATTTCCATGATTTTCGAATATGTCGTAAAGTTCAACGATTTGAACAACTTTTTCCTACGCATATAGTCCGCGAACGGGCATAGTTGCGAGATACTCAAACAAAAAACTATCGATACCACTACGGTAAATCGTGCCTATAATCGTGCGTTTATCGCAGCGTATGGGTCAGTATTGGTTTCCGATAGTCTCACGGCAACCGGCTAAAATGACGACTAACCCCAACTATAAACAATGTAACAGTATAAACAAAAGATAAGAATTAGATTTCGGCTAAATGTTATTTTATTTGGCCACCGTGAGGCGACCGGCTACCGATACCGACGCGATTACAGACAGAGTTCATTGCAGGGGTACCGACAGACATTTCCGAATATCTCGAAAACTAGGGTCATCCGCGGATTACACGTAGGGAAAAAGTTGTTAAGAATCGTGCCTCCGATAACACGTTAAAAAATCATTGATATCATTTTATTCTGGTATGTTAGAAACTAGTCGGAAAACATTTCACTCTGGTAGCGATTCTCATCCATGTGGCAGCGATCGATTCAAAAAAGATCCAATTCTATCTAATATTTTGTCCTTCGTGTCAAGCATTCGCTGCACAATCCAACTCCGTTTCGAGGACCACTTCTACAATTCCGTATCTGTATTAATTCTACTTGCCATTTACTTCGTGTCAGAAACAGAAATGAAACGAGAGATAGGGAAGAAAGAAGAAGAAAAAGTAAACAAGAATAACGAATAAATTAATATCATTTTATATAAAATTGCAGTTATAAGAATTACGCAATTGTTGGCAAATAGAAAGAAAAAAGAAGCGCGTATCTCAGGATTACGCGAGGTTGCTAACGTTATGTGTGTGTGTGTGTGTGTGTGTGTGTGTGTGTGTGTGTGTGTGTGTGTGTGTGTGTGTGTGTATATACACAAGTCGGGAAACGATAAAGATTTATCGACGCTTATTTTCGCGAAACTGCAGAGAAGCTACCTCCTGCTCTCCGATTTCGATGGTTTTGAAATATGTTAAAAAATTATTACAGTTAGCCTTAGTTTCGGAGATACGTATTCTGTCTATAGCTACGCCTCTGTTGCAGTGTATGCGTCCGTATCGGTTGCCGGCCGCCTTATCATTTGTTCATTAAAATTAAAACAGCCAAAAACAACTGCATATGTCAGGTTGACTAAAAACTGTCTGCGTTATATTTTAAACTCGGCGAAATCGGATAAGCAGTAGCTTCTCTGCGAGTTTATCTAAAGAGAAATTAAGAAATTGTCTAAAAGATCAGAGATAAAAGAATTGGTAATATAAAATTCGTCGGTCGCTAGTAGGGCAGGGAATGAAAAAAAGTGGCTTTATCAGCTTTAAAACGCAATCATTTCTGTAAGTAAAAATCCGTATCCGAATTAAATAGAGCGAGCCGGTCGGCAAGTTTTAATCCACGATCGTGGTATTGGCTTTTTTTCTGGCGCTTGATAAAATGTTTCCGAATCCGCAGCTGTACCATTCGCATACGCTATCAATAATTCGCACGATCTGAAAAAATCGCGATTCCGCGTGATTGATCGCTGCACGACGATCAGCTTTCGAGCGACAATCAACGGGACGCGTATATGGAAAATAAAATGGAAATCGAATAACGATAGATAGAGATTAACTTTTGTACTTTTGATAGTAAAATGATCATTCCTCGACGTGCGACGAACAGAACATGTACATCACGGCACTAGCGAAAAATACCGAACTGAATTAACAGTTGTTTCCTGATATAAGATATTTCGACGTTCGGATTTAATTTAAGCGTTAATGACAAGCATCCGTGCACCAGCGACAATTTGTCGCTTACAAAAAGGGCATTCGTTTATACGGACGTGCGCGCGTTTGACGACGCGACTGCAGGATGACTTATTTTTTGCTCTCTCTCTCTCGCATCGATCGAAAGTTCAATTTCTCCTTCTTCTTCTTCTTCCTCTTCTTCTTCTTCTTCTTCTTCTTCTTCTTCTTCTTCTTTTTCCTCTTCTTCTTCTACTAGCGCCATATATAAACGTCAAAGCGATACTTTTGTCGTTAGTGCGCTCACAGCCTAAAGCTGCGTCTACACTGTTACAACGTAAATTTTATATACAACGTGCTTCTACTTGTATCGCTTATTACAGGGACGGATTCAGTTGCGTCCGCATATAAGAAAACGGGATCGGCCGATTGGTCTTATCGTTGTGAAACACCCAGCTTGGATCTAGCTTGAGAGCCATATGTGCTGGCATCGAGTAACTAAAGGCTATTTTTAAAAATATGTAAGAACGTAGGCACACGCACACGCGCACGCACAAATCTAGTCTGACAATAACAATGTATTTTATTTGATATTTTTCAATTAAAATCGATCGATGGCTCGTTTTAATCGTTTCTGTGTCGCGGTATGCTTGTAATCGTAGAGGAAGACAAAACTTCTGTAATTAACAAAAGAATAATTAATGTTAATCGATCGTAATAGGAGCGGGCCTTTTCTAACGAGTAAAATTAGGAAGGAAGAAAGTAGTTTAATATACCACCGATCTGTTTGCTATGGAAATATATCTCGTAGCGGCGTGGAAGAATTTTTAACGAAAAGGAAAGAAATACGCGATGGAGAGACGCGGAAATATCATCGGGTCGTTCTACGCCAAATCGGCTTCTTTTTTTCCCTACGATGTCTGGAATTTAGTTGGAAGTGATCCCGTCATATTTATTTCGATCGTCGTATTTATTCGTTTCGCGTCTAAATGCTTTCTTATTTTTATTTCGTTTCTTAATTTTATCCATTCGTATTCGCCGGAGGCTCGTTAAAATGCTTGTGCTAATCATTATGATTTTTAATCGACTTGACGTTTAAACGAGACCGAGATAAAATCGAAATTACGTTCAAATAGTTTGCTATCTTACAA
This sequence comes from Bombus superbus, assembly GCA_014737385.1. NCBI lineage: Eukaryota > Metazoa > Arthropoda > Insecta > Hymenoptera > Apidae > Bombus > Bombus superbus. The sequence goes on along the minus strand of JACXIK010000044.1, from coordinate 252,743 downwards.
TTAGTTCATCGATTGATTACAAATTAAATGAAGTTCGAGCGAACTTTGGGCAAGTGCTACAGAGCTCCGACCAGCAATTAGCGGTCTTTCGGTTTCAATCGACGATCATCGACTTCAATTATCGAGCTTCGATTTTAATAATTAGTTTCGATGAAAGCGAACTACGCGAGAACGTCGAGCGCGCAATCAACGTCTAGTTTCCATAAATCGTGTGCCAAGTAAATTTGTTCGATGGGGGCTTTCTTCGTATTTCCGCATAATTTTCCTATTCGCCTATTATTTTTCGAAGGAAGAACTCCAGATAAAAAAAAAACCGGCTGATTCTTCGTTAATTTCATTAATCGTTCAGATTCGACGTGTTCAGCGTGCGTCGCTGGCAAGCAGATGGCAAGAACTGCAAAATCTCGAATGAGCTGGCTGTGTGTGCATTCGATGCTATAGGTTGATGGTAGAACCGTTCTAAAAAGGTATCGGATATTTGGTGTTTCGCGGTTCTGGCCCCCTCGTTCCAAGTATCGATCGCGTGTAAACTAAAACTCACGTTATTTACCATGGACTTTCTTTTTAATACCGTGCGTACGTTGAATAACCACATTGCGATGCATAAATTTTGACTTTCGCGAGCGTGCGCAAATGCGATACGCTTTCTGGCAATTATGTGAAATCGCGCTTGATATTTCTATTCAAATTTCAATCAATATAGAATAAAGCACAATGGACACCAAATATACGCCACGTAACGTCGTAATATTCATCGAATGGCATTCTGCGACGAAAGGTAGAAACCGCCGAAAGCGTCGTCAAAGCGAAAGCAAGTCGCGTAATCGTCGCGTAATCGTCGTGTAATCGTCGCGTGAACGAAAATATACGACGAATAAATACGAAGAATAAACGAAATAACGCGGCCAGCCATTATCGTTCGTAAATACATGTGTGTATACAAGGCGTCGGAACGTACATGCGCCTATACCGGCGGCCGAAGCTCGGCTACACCGCCGACCAAATCAATGATTTATCTCCGATCTATTTGAAGTTTATAATCGTGCCAACCGATTTGCAAACGACGGGTGTTGCGCTTTAATTCGAAACACGTTATCAGCTGCAACGTCAGCGACGCGAACGATCCCGTACAAACCGATGTTTTTCAACGGTATCTGCAGTTCATCTCGTAATATTGGAATTGCATTCGAAGGTAGCCTAGGATCGCGGACGGCAAGAAATATTATGGCAGGCTTTAACGCGGTTCCATGTCCTTTCCCTATGTCGCATAGCTGCGATTCGCCTCCAACTTTTCGTATCGTTACGTTAGGCGGTTAGAATCGTTTTTCTTCTTCTTTTCTTTTTTTTATTATTTCATTTGCATTTTACAATTTGTCGAACAGGATATCATCGACGATATTTGTATCTTTTATTCGTTGTTCGATCAAATTCGTCTTAGGATTCGGTTTAAATAATTAAGCGATAATTCATCGATATTTGCTCGTCTACGAACGACACGTGTCGCGTAAAGCGATGAATCGTCGCAGGAATTTGGTCGGTCGAAATTCAGAAGCATTAGTGGTGCATTTGGTGGGATGATTATTCGTTGCAGCCTCGCCTCCGTTGGGACGTAAATCTCAATGAAAGTGCGTAGAAGATTATCCGAAAATTAAAATTAATGGTCTGTATTTGCACTTTCATCGCAACGGTGAAGTTTAACGAAAGGATGCCTAACAGAGCTGAAACGGACGCGAAGAAAGAGCTTTCGTAGATTTATCAATTTTTTACCTTCCAGACTTGCATAATTTATAACGTTTTTTGCGAGCATGAGCGTTTTGCAACGGCGTTCAAGATTACACACAACGCAAAACCATTGTACGCAATAGCAAGGGAAACGAAACGATCTAACAGTTGATATATAAAAATTTCTCTCCTACGTGAGAAGCGACGAACGAAACAATGCAGAAATTTTCTGTTCGTCGAGTGACTGCGCGGCGGTCGAGCGTCGCCGCGCCGTACCAAATTATTGAAACTTTATCGTTCTTTTCCGAGAGAACGGTCGAGTTGCACGACCACGGTCCTCTCGGACTTTTTATCCTCGCGACAAGTAGAATACGATGGAACGGAGAGAAGTTCGACCATGAATTTCAAGCTCTTGTCTTTACAAATCTTCGCGGATTCGAAAGCGTAGAAGCACGTTAAGCTAGTTTTCGCAGTTACTTTTTTCCCACCCTGTCCAATTGGATACACAATATGTGCATACAATTCGTATTTCATAAATTTCATAAATTCATGGAAAATCGCTTTTTCAACGGAACAAATGCGTTGAAGAATGCTCCAAACGAACGTGTCACGGAGATTTCGTAGGATTCTCGACCTCGTCCGCGAATAGCCTTCGTCAGTGTCAATTAGTCGTCATTATCGTGGTTTCGACGTAACTCGCAGGAAGAAGAGAACTCAAGACGCATTGACGAAAGAAGGGAGGGATAACATTTGTGACGAATGCAACCGAGATTCTCTCCATCGCGAATCTCTTCTCTATTCGGTATTACAAGAACAGCGTCGCGTGCAATCGTCGCGAATCGGCTGAACGATAATTGTCCTTCGAATTCGCTAACGCAAAACGTCATCGCTTCGCTTTTTCTAAATGCTGTCATTGTTGACATACATAGAAAAATGACGAAATAACTGGAATAATATACTCGTATAACATGGATAATTATACCTAACAATGAAATTTGTCCAGTACATGTTCTATTTTGTCTTGTTTTGCCAACGAGAAGAACATGTTGAAACAGCAACGATCGTTCAACGTTTAAAATAGGTATCGATAATCGCGTAAAAATTGTAATTAAAAATTTTCTCGCGTAACGTTAATTTCTTTCTTGTACGTTTTACGTGTATTCTTTCTGGTATAACTTACCGTATAATTTTAGTACACCGTTAAGGGTTTATTAAACCGATGTAATTATTCGGAATAGGAACGATCTCGTCGATCTCAAGTTGGTCAAGAAACAAATACAAATAACAAAACTATACCTACCGTCGTTGAAAGCTTTAAACATAAATAATTATTGTATTTAGAGGAATGATTTACGGAATAAACATTTATAAAATAAGTCGTTAAATAATACGTATAGCGTTAAACATAGATATAGTTAAATATAGACTTTATAAGTCGGAAAGTGAAGCCGAGCGGCAGGCAGCGGTAATATCGTTACAGTCGTAGACAAAAGTAAGTGGATATTCTTTAAAACGAAATAACTTTTCTAGGACAGGACCAAATCGCTTTATTTCTTTTCAAAGTTTTGTCAGGCAACGTGCAAAAGAAATTGCGGAAAAATTGCAATTGATCGGAATCACGCGCTAAATACTTCACGCTGTACGAAATACGCGGTGATAATGCGTTGTTTCGAGTTATACGAGAAATTATCCATATGACACTCGTGCTTCCACGATAGGTGTGAAAATTTTCCAGACGCGGCTGCATCTTATTACGTGCGACCTACGTTACGAACTTCCGCCGATAAGTATCGTTTCGTGTATTTTTCCGTTGTAACGGCAAACGGAATTGGGTTTGTCAAGCACAGATATTTGAAAATTAGACGATTAAAGCAACTTATTTCCCCAAATAGATAGTATGCGAATCGAAGCGTATATATCGAACGGCAAAGTTAGAGAATCGCAAAATTTCGCCCCGCTAAATTGTAAGCATGATACACAACTTGTACCCAGCCAGATAAAGATGACTTTCTTTGTCCAAAATTTTACGGAACGAGAAGCGTGCGTTTTGCGCGGTCGCGTCAAGTACATACGTTAATTATACACGCTGAACGTATACGTACAAAAGGCAACTTTAACCGTGCAACTTCTCGTTGCCTAATTGGTGGTGTACTTTAGGTTACTGCTGGCGTGCGTCTCTCTGCGTTCGCCATAAGCCTTAAAGAATCGTCACGGACGAGAGTTTTTGATTTTTAATCGACGGTGATTAGAGTCGCGAGAAGAATCTTTCAAACATGGCGGAGACGATATCGTTCTTGATTCTATAGAGTTTTCGCGAAAGATCTTCGCTTTGCCGTCCCGCTTGCTAGTGTAAAAACATCTTCGAGCGAAACGAACGTAGAAACTTTGCCCATCGAAACGACCCCAAGTGGATTGTCGTGTGATTTTTCCGTACAAAGTTATAACGGTTAAAAGATCGACAATTTTTGACGAAAATTTTCTCACCCTTCGATTTCCTAGCCGATTGTGGATAAAAATACGTAAAAACTCTCGCAAGACTTAACATCTAATATCTATGATAAAATTTGACGGTATAATTATACCTAGCTTAACAATGGACACGTTTAAATTTTTAATTTTTAACTCGTTCAATTTTAATAAAATATAATAAAATATTTCACCATCTCGTAAGTAATGCGTTTTCAAAGCCACGAACAAGTTCGAACTTGTCCGTTTCATCGATATTCCTCTCTTCCCATCGATTCAATGTCGGTTAAAAGTAGCATTTTCAATTCGTATTTTGTTGCTCTTTCGTCGTGCGGTTTATATTTCAACAAAAATACGGCGACCCTGCTTAAACAATGCAGCGACCTCCAAATAAGCTTGAATATTTTTACTCGCATCGCCGTCATCCACATAAAAAACAATAAAAGGCCGTTCTTATACCTTTTCGTGTCGTTTATCTCTCGACAGTTATCCCGAATGGCAGAAACTTGTAGATATCCTGCGTAACGATAGATGCAAATAAAGAAATACCTACGGACTGTTCAATTTTCCATTGAGTTTTAGAGGCAATCGGGAGAATAAAGAGTCATTTGCATTCTTTAATTTAACACCCTTTCCCCGAGATTTGTGTCTTTTCTCTTTTTCCTTTCTCGTCGCAGAAGAATGACAAGAAAGTCGAGGTCCTATAAAATAGAGAAGCATTACGAGCAAGTAGTACGTACAACTGCGAAGCATACTCCTTCGTTCTTAGGTAAGGTTCTCCCAAGGTAACTGTCTCTCGAGCAAAATACGAAAGAAGAAAAAAATGGAACGGGTGTATGGGTCGGCTATGCGCGTACCTCTCGCTTCGCATAATTTCTCGTTTAAGCGGTTAAACGCGTTCCCCGTTTAACGAAGAATTCATTAATTGCTTCGCTCGCTTTTACGCTTTATACATGCTCTAGAGAAAAGACATATTTAAGGAAAATTCGTACCAGCGCGTACTCTTATTTATTTCTTTTCCGGAAAAGAGAAGGAAAGAGAGGGAAAGAACGTTGAAGCTGACTCGTTGTATCGTTGTTCGAGTTAAATAATACAAGAATTCTTGGAAAATCCTTCGGATATTGGTAAGCGTAAATTCTTGTTACGACCTATGTACGTATAGATTAATCGTATGATACGCGATTCCTGTTACATCGAACAATGTAACGATGTATACGGTATACATACACGTACATACGTCTAGCTAGAATCTCACGAGTAGACGCTTCGGTGCCGAATATTCATTCCGATATGCGAAATATCGCAATATACCGACTGTTTCGGCGCTCCATCGGATACTTCCTTATTCTCTAATATATTTCGTAAATACCTTTTGCAAATAATTACCATATTTTTCACAGTCGTTACTTCCTAAACGCAAAATTGAAACGAAAGTTACCTACGTTGCTTTTCTTCTAATCTTTTCTCATTTTCTTTTTTTCTTTTTTTTTCTTTTTTCTAATTGCGACTAAACTTTAATACGGTAAAAGTTAATGTTCTCGCAACCCTCCTTCCAAAGGACGAAGGTTTTTGTCATTTTTCTATCAGGCGGGTTTAATCTCGTGGCTGTAGGGGAAACAATCTCCATCGCAGGTTACGTGTAGCGTTTACGAAGGAAGTGCCGCAAAGAAACTTGAACGTGCAGCAGAATTTCCCGCAAAACTCTCGTTGAAAAACCTTGATCCCTCGTCCGGCATACGCATCGATAGGTTAGAAGAAATATACGTTTATAAATTATATATTTATTATAAATTATATATTTGGACGGGGTCTTCTCGAATTGCTTCGGTGATTGAATTTACCGCGTTAATCGAAGTCATTGTCGCGTAACTAATAATCGGTGGCTCGCGATTTCGACTTAAAATTGCTTTTCGCCGTTTCGATCAACGTGTACGTTTAATATCTCTGACGAAACCGTGTTAACGACGTTCCAAAAGGTAGCATTAAACTTTGTACCTTTTACGTTTAAATTAAAAGAAACAAGCTTTTTCTTTATAACGCAGTACAACATTTTCTCAAAGAAATTTCCGCGAGATAATACTTTCGTTTTAATTGGATTCCTAGCTTTAACCTTCTTCCACTTCTGTTAAATTTTTATTTCTCTTCTACTAAGATATCTTATTACTTACACGTACGTTATAATATGTTTAATCGCTTATGTTAATTCGCTTAACAGGTCGAAGCGAGGAATCGCGATCGATGACCATTCTTTTTTTCTTGCGAGCAGCTGTTGGTAGAAAGTTAATCAAGAGAGAACGTGCCGTAAACGTACTAGAAAATTTGTTACGTAGACGCAATTTTATCTAACGCTACAGAGATTATCTCCGTTATCGTACTTAATTATGTACTATGTAACAAAAGCGTAATGGTTTTATCTTACCTTGTTAGTAAAGATGTGTTCGAACGAATACGACGATGAAACGAACGCATTAACAACATCGAATATATCCAATTTTCATGGAAACAGCGATTAAACGATGTTATCCGTATTTATATATGACATTATCGACGAACGATCGTCCGTTTACGTCGTATATCTGTGTAAACTGGAGCAATAAACATCTTCGATAGACTCGGTACTTTTTCGCGAAACCTGATAAACTAGCTTTTTCCCAGCATTCGTACAATTTTATTTCCAGCTATACCTTCGTTCCCGAACATTCTTTCTAATTATTTAAAAATGTTCCTTTCGGCGTTCGCGTTGTCACGAGTGTCACGAGTGTACACGTTCGAAATTAGAAGATCAAACTATGCAGGTTTCTAACGCGATCTAAGTAGCCTCGTGACAAGGCCTTCGTAACTAGTTTTTTCCAGCGTTTAAAACGCTTTTCTTCCTCTCAAAATCTTACGCGCAAATGACATTACGGTCTTCTTCAAAACGATATCATCGTTCCACGTGACCGACACTGGCTGGTTAGCATAATCAGAAAGGTTCCTAATTAACAACTCAAACTGCGATGTTTTCTAATACGATTTAAAATATCACACACACCACTCGACAACCAGTTCTTTCCGGTATTCAAATAATTCTTTCCGCGTCACGAAGTCTTCGCGTTTAAACATATCGTGAGCCGATGCGTATATTGTTATTATTAATAGACGTTTATTGACCAAGGAAATATAGCTCACACACACATATATATATATATACATTCGCAATAAACAGCGAATACGAGCTGACGCGTGAATAGCCACGCGTGACCATTCCTGACGAAGGAACGTGATTTTATTCAAAATTTGAAGCTCGAATCGTCTTTCCAACGATCTAAACGATTTCTTCGCGTTTTCAGGCAATTAGTTGCACCTATAACAGCATCCTTGGATAGCTTTTTCAATGCAGGGCTTTTTTTGTTCGCAAGTTTTTTTCTATTATACAACGTCGCTATTTCTATTACGCTGTCGCGAAGAATGGCTTGGCCTTATGGCGTTTCATAACGTCAGGTTTTCGTGGAAATCTTTCTTTTATGCTTCTCGTACGTCCAGTACGTGTCGCTTTACGTGTTAATTTCAGTACGCGTTAATAGCGTTGTTTTCTCCTATTTTGATAAAATCGTTGTCTCCGTAGTCTTGTTTCTGCCTGAAAAAGAAGCCCGATTAACGTAACAATTAACGATACATCTCTAACTTTCGAGTAACTCTGTTTCAAACGTCTTTTCACGCCGTTCATTACGTACATGGTAATTGTATATTTCTCGCGTATAATACAATTACGAATGAATTTCTGAAATACGTAATATCTCCTCGGATACTTTATTCCCTGCTTGTTCCTCTCCTCCTTCCGCTTCGTCTTCCTTGTCCATTTTTCCTCGTACCCTTATATTTGCCCGCCACTTGGCGCTCGTGCTTCGACAAATAAATTGCAAGCATATTTTTCCGTCGCATTATCGCCGGAAAAAATATAGGTTATTAAAGGCGAGGGAAGGAAGAAAAAAATCGAGTGGCTGGCTGCGCGCGCGTGTTGCGCGGATTCGACCGAGTAAAAAATAATTCTTGTCGGGAAAATTTTCGTGGTCGCGATAATGAGAACTAATAATAATTGGTAGTAGACGTTGGCGGAAGTCCGCGACAGAACGATCGCGAGAGAAGGAATAATTCCCGGGCATGATTATCGGTGGAACGCGTGCGCGGCTGTGCGATGTGTATAACGACGTGGCTCGTTAAATCGCTCGCCTCGTCACGAGAACCACGGACGGGGATTAACGGGATAATACGTTGCATTGGCCTTTCTGTTCTTTCTTCTCCGTCTTCTTCCTTCTTCTTTCCCTCTTTTAGCGTATCGCGTCGATTTTGATTTTTCATTCGTTCGTGCGTTTATAGAAATCTGAATAGATGCTTGGATCGATGGAAGGGTTCTTCGAGCATTTGCCAAGTCAGATATTAGAGGTTTGAATCCGTGGCAACGAAGTTTCAATATCTCGATATTTCTCCTTTAAAGCGTTACGGTACTTTGTGTGTGTGTGTGTGTGTGTTTTATTTTTTTTTTTATTTTGCAGCAGTCTAATATAATTCTTGGTTCAATATGTATTTCGTTGTAGTATGTCAAGTGGTGTCAATCGATAAGAACTCTTTTTTTTTTTTTTAGTGGAAAAAAATAAATTTTTATTATCCTTTTCTAAAGTCGCGTCGATAAATTTCTTCGAACCAACGTCGATTCATCCGTCATACTTATACGTTTGAAATTTAACCGCTACTTCTCGCTCAATTTTATTACACCCATGTAACAAGTTATTTTTATATTATTCTCCATTAAGTTTCCACAAAAACTAAAATCGATATCTACGTACAATGTTATCGAGGAACGTCGCAGCCAGAATTAACAACTATACGCTGTACCATAAGCGAGGAATTTGGTACAAGATTTCTGTCACAAGATGAATTTACGGTCTTACATTTTCTTCGTGAAAACCGGCGCCTCGTCCTCGTTGTCCGCTTAAAGAAACAAAAACTAAACGCACCCGTAAATTTCTACCTTATTCGTCGCCTCTGATTTCACAATTTTGCCAGGATTTATCGTTCGATCGCTTCGTAATCGTACGTCTGTAAATAACGCGGTGCAAATTATACGTTCCAATCACGTTCCAACGCACAGAGTTTGATACGCAAATGTCATCGTAGTAAAGTCTATAGATTATCGGTATCGAGGGTTGCTCGATCGAAAATCTTCGATGGACGAATCATAGCCGAAGAAGGGAATTTTCGTCGATCGTTATTTTTAACAAGTTGTAAACAAGTGGTAACTCGTATCTAATTTCTTGGCATCGACGGAGAAAGGCCTCGAGACGCAGAGCTCGCCTCTGAACGAGGAATTTAGGCGCAAACGGTCGATAATTTACGAAATATATATCTTTGAAGTAAACAGGTAGTCTTGACTTTGCTTGCCGTAGGTATCCTAAAGTTATACACGCGCTAAACGATTGGGTAGCGTAAATCACTACGATGCTTGCCTACGAGAAGCGATATACGTACGTGCTTGAGATTTAAGTCGCAATAACGTTTTCCTCTTCAAACTTCTAAGGTTGAAACGTCCAAAGCTGCGTATTCGCGTTTATAAATCATACATGACGCGCCATGGTAAGACGAGGTTAACGCGCGAAAACTACTTTTCGGGATAAACGCGTTTAAAGTTACGCGCCCAATAGCGGAGTTGTCCGCTTCCTTTACAGCTGTGTTACGCGTTTCGTTCTTTTTTTTTTTTTTTTTTTTTTTTTTTTTTTTTTTTTTTTTTTTTTTTTTTCTGATCGATCGGAGTACGTATGACGCGTGTAGTTTGCAACGTCTTTAAGCAACGAAGATTATACGAACGATCAAGGACGTTTTGTAATTTTTATCGATGTAAAATCGGCTTTGATCTAATCGCAAAGCACAAAGAGCACGAAGAAGCCGAAATCAACGTTTCTGCAGCTTATTCGAAATCGTAAGAAATATTATTTTATAAATAAACGCGTCAATAAACCGATATAGCTGCTACAGAGCTGAAATAAAAAGGCGGCAGAGACAAAGGAATTTCGAAGAGAAAAGGTAAATTTCATATTTTCGAGTCCGATGGTCGTCGTTAAACCGTTCGAAGAAAAAGAAGCAAGAAAATCACGTACACTTGGACGAAAAAACAAAGCCGAGCCATTTTTTATCAACAAAGGAAAAAAACAAAATTATCTGCCATAAGTGAAATATTATAATTGTTTTATTCTCGATGCAAAGAAACGAGAAAAACAAGAGGGAAAGAAAATTCTTTCCTTTTCCGCAACAAAATATCGCTCTCGCTCCAGACAATTATTTCAACTTTACTAATTGCGAATGTTCTTCTCTGGCCGGCAACGAAACGGAGGAGAAATTCCAGCTCCGTTTTCCACGATCTGTCTTACCGTACTTTCTCTTTTACCGATTCTCCTATCTGCTGAATAATTACAAAGCGCAACAGCTGCAGCAGTGAAATATCCAACAGCCACCCTGGTGTAGCGCGAACTTACAAAACTACGACGTTTCAAATCAGCGGCCGAAGGGATATCGTGAAATTAATTAACGCCAGTGGCCAACGGATTACATAAAATAATTTCGACTGCATTTGTTGGAAACTTACTAACCCGAGGCACCAGACGAATTGTGGAAACAGCAAACACGTTTCAACTCGGGTATGTATCGCGCTTTCGGAGAGGTTGGCCGAAAAGAAATATACGATTTTGAAGGAAAACTTAATTAACACGGTCGGCTGCGTCGAACCTTCTATCTCTTAAATTCTGGCAAACGACCATGAAACGGTTGCCTCTGTCCACGATGAATCTTGCATAAAGATTTCTTCTTTTTCTGCACGCGTCCGAAGAAGTAATTCGAAAGTAAATATTTAGAGAATTGCTATTTCTTTATTTCGTATCTATCTACCTACTTACCTACCTACCTACCCACCCAACTACCCACCTATGTGCGAATAAGATTTTCAATTGTTCCTACATTTGACTGTACGACGTGTAAATCATCATACGAATTTCTTGTCTCTTCTTTAAAGAATATATATCTTCTTCTTAAATCGTTACGCGACGTTCGTATAAAAGTTCACGGTTCGTAACTTTCGTAATTTCGTATCCGCTTTTTTTTTGGGTTCTTGTAAGAACGGCGTTGTGACGTTGCAACGATAACGCGACGTTAATTCGTCACACGCTAAAACGTTTCATCTTTTTTATTTCATCCTGCGTCTCCGGACCGACGACGAAGGTCTGTGAAAAAATTAGCCGCCAAATTGACCATCACCTTGAAACTCGGGGTAAAATTATTTTTATCGCGTCGTATTCTACTCGTGAAACGTCCGGAAGGGGTGGCCACGTGTCGTCGCTCGACCGCTCTCTTCGAAAGAAACATTAAACCGTATTAGTTTTGGAACTTGGTTCATTTACGACATAGTACCGTATCGGATATACCGCCGTACTCGATAGGTATAAAGAAACGTAAGAACGATTCCACTCGCTCTGATTCCATTTGTATTCCGATTCGAAAACGTTGATCGAATCGAATCGAATCGAAGTTTCTTAATTCGATCATGTACGTATTTCCAGCGACGAAGATCACGCCTCGTAGAAAAAAAGACGTTAATTCGTACCGCATTTGCCAAATCCATCCAAATCTACGAGAATCGTTTCGCCGGCGAATCAAGTTGCTCGTTCCCACCGTACGACGCTTCACCGGATCGCACACGTTCCACAAAGTTGTTGCGTGGCTACAACGTGGCGGGCACGCGGGCGAGTGTTCGGCCGACATCCGTAATATTTCTCCGTTGTCCGTCTTGCGAACAGACTGAATGATCGTGGTGCGCGGCAGCTGCACAGGCCCAGCTATCCGAAAGTTGTCGCCGAAACCGCTATACTTTCCGTCGCTGTCCGGCAGCCCTTTATCTCTCGGTGATATACGAGAGCGAGCTGTGCTCTCCGGTGTTATCGCGTGCCCGTTGCCCCGGGCTTTTAAGCTAATTCGAGGCGAACCAGCTGCGACTGCACTCTGCGCTGACCACCTTACTCGCGCTTTTTCCTTCCGATTCGATACTAGGCCTCTTTCGCTTCTCGCCGAGTTTCAACAGCGATCGACAAGTCGGTCGGACAATTTTCTGGATCCTCCAACGTCCGACAATTCGCGTCACGATGTCTCGTAATAAATTGCAAAGCGATATCGAGTTTCGAAGCGTTTCGTAGACGCGTAAGAGAATCGCGATGGCATCAAGATCGTGGTTGTCTCGACGCGAGTTTGTCCACGAGTTAGAACACGAGTCAGAGTACGAAAAGTTCCTATGGCCTGTTCGAGAGAGACATCGATCTATATACTTTGTAGGTTGGCGTTTGTTTCCTTGCTTTTTCCTTTTTCTTTTTCTTTCTTTTTTTTTTTTTTTTTTTTTGTTGAAAAACAACAAACGTTGTTCGACGCTAAGAAGAAGGAGAGCAGAAGCACAGAGAAGGAAAGCGAAGCGTATCGATGTACCGTCAAAAAGATCACCTATAAAGGATTACCTCGTCGGTCGGTCCTTGATCGTCGGAACAGCGGAGGCCAGATGAAACGATATATTTGTGGGAAAGGACTTCTAAGAAACCGCGTTTCGATACACGTCCGTCTGTCGGCAAATATAAGAGGGCTTCGTAAAATTCCATCTCGATGCTAATTCCGTCCGGGAGGATAAGAATAATCCTTTCTCCAAAGAAACTGACAATAAGAGCAGAAGAAAGGACGATATCAAGAGGCAAGCGCGCCAGCGCAACGAAGCCGTCTCTTTCGATGTCTCCAATCGGAATGTCTGCGATCAGAATGTCTCCAATCAGAATGGAGAAAACTCGGGCCAGTCAAGATCAGTCGTTCGAATGATCGTAAAATATGCAGCGTCCGTTTCTCGCGAAACGCATGTTCGAAAGATGATGATTTCTAATTAACACTATCGGAACAAGTTTTAGCACGTTATTCGCTATTCGAATAAACAGCGTGCCAATGCTGTCACGTGCTTAAATTTTTGTTTGCTCGCTGATGTTCGTCGAATGACGCAAGCGTTCGCAGAGCGTAAAGGGTATCGGTGTTCAATTTCGGAAACGTATAGGTATTCGTACGACGGAAAGTGAAAATAGCGGCAGATAACATTTTAGTAGATTCGATTCTTTTCATCTCCGGGGAAACACGACGGGACACGACGTAACGTTGATAAAAATTGTTAGCAAATTTACAAAAATCTAAATTGTCAAAAGATTGGAACGGAACGTTAAAAATCGCGCGGATGGTCGAATATCGTGTCTTAACTCGTGTCTCAATTTTCTTCTCCGTTAGCGTAAAAAATAAAAGCGCACGCACGCGCTATTCTACATTCGTACCGAAGCGTACAGCGTTTTACGTTCGGATCGAGTATTTAATTCGGACATTTTTTTTAATAGCCATCCGGTCTCCTTCGAATATCGATTATCACGGAAGAGCGGACGAGAGCCAGTTGGTCGACGTTGGAAAAAAATCTTCGATCGACCGGCGCTCTCCATCGGCTACAGTCTCGCTGCAATTTCAATCTCACAGACGAGTTGCTCGGTGTTAAAACTTGTTAGCAACAACTACGACGTCGAGGTGCTCGCCTCTTAACGAAGTTACCGACCTCGGCGGTATAGTCGTCACTTTTCCAACTCTGTTGCCGAACCTGTTATAAAAGCAATAATTGTACAGTATTTCGTACCTAATCACATTGTCTGTCGCTTATCGCGCAAAATTTCCCCCGTTCCATTTCCTTAGATCGCGCTGTAACTTGCGTCTGTTTGATTTCGTAGAATTGAAATTGAAGATCGTAGTTCGCGAACGTTGGAAGATGAAATTTTAATACCATTATTAAGAGCGTTCTTCGTTTTACGAATAAATCGCACGGACGCGGAATTATATACCGGAAAGCGCATACTTTTTAAACCTTAACGCGCGTAAATACGTACGGTGGATAACAAGAGAACAGGTCCGTTGTAAATATCTTTCGTTAGCTTTATAGAAACAGCGCGTTCTTTCGGAACACTTCGTAATTTACGAAGCAAGAACTGCAATTTCACAGCGAAAGAAGTATCGCGATGCTAATCTTACGGTTTCTCTCGTTTTCCTACACCCCATGCGTGTATACCGTATATACGGTTGTAGGGATACAGATGTACGCACATCTTTTTTCTGAATCTTTTTTACGCGGTTCGCCTCGCTCCGAGTACGACCGACTTCTCCGCGGGAAGGAGCGCGGGAAACGGATCGCAACCAGACCAATCCAAAACGCTTACAACGAGCGTTAAGAGAAAAACTGTGAAACGCTAAAAGCTTATACGTCGATATTACACGTTCGAGGGATAGGTTGATACTTAAACTGTAAGAAACGTACACAGCGTTGTGTCTGCGCGGCGATGAGAATCGAGTTCGAGATAAAGTTTACAGTAACGAAATAAACCACGCGCTACATTCGCAAGCGTGCAAACAATTCGCAATATGCAAACTTCCACTTTAAAAGTATTTAACGAAAATCGTTCCATTTTCTTCGGTTTTTAATCGGAGCGTTCTCTCAACGTCTTAACGCTTTTTTCTATCTCGGCCAGGAGAAAGTAATTTCACCGATTTTTCACAAACGCGGTAACTTTACTCCCGTATCCAAAGCTATTTGAAATTCCGAAGGAATATTTTGAAAAATAAATTCGCGTCTTCGCACAGTACCAGCAAGAAAGATACGTTTCGTCTAAAAATATTACGAGAGTTTCGCAGTTTCGAAGTCAAAGTTTCCCAGCGTTCGATCGCGTTTGTCGAACTAAACTAAGCGTGCTTCCTGCGAGGAAATTCGGAGATTTCGATAATTCACGTCGAATGGTACCGAGTTATTTCGATTTGCATCCGCGTTCGATCCTTGCCGACGACTTTCGTGATTCTGCCAGAGACGCTAACGATATTTTTTGAAGATTTTCGCTTTCGTTTTCTTTAGGATAATACCGGATGATCGAGCAAATTGTCCTTATAAACATGTATTGGAAACTACATACAAGGACGAAATAGACACGGAAGAACGGGATACCAGGGACGAAACGCGATCGGTTGTCGATTTATCGGTGGCTGTGTCGTTACGATATTAAAAACGTCATTTTGCAATGCCAGGCTATTTCGTTGACCCGTATAGACGAACGCGTGGTAGATCTTGCTGCGAACAACGCACAACGGTGGTTACTTTTGCACGCGTCTGATATTACGATCGATCGACGCGAGCAACATCGCGTAACTTCGTCGACTCGTATCGGTAATTGTTCCGACCGCGATTATTCGCGATACGAGTCGCGTGTGCGTTGAAGGGTCAGTCCGAGCGACCGGACGAGCAGCAGAAGGATAGATCACGGAGATGAGAGAAACGTGGGAGAGGGATATTTGCAATTCCAATGCCATCTTCGACCTCGTCCCTCTCTTTTTCTCTCCTATCCTCGTCTCATCTTCCGTCCACGTTCATCCGTTCGGCCGTGTGTACGACGAATCACGAGCGATTCTCGCGTGACTGCTACCGTCGCGTCGCGTCGCGTCGCGTCGCGTCGCGTCGCCGCGTCGTGGCCGTGGAATGCCCGACGAAGGACGGAAATTCGCGTGCTCGCGAGCCGAAGCTTAACGCGGAAGATGAAGCCTGCTTCCTCGGGGCCGTCGCGAGAATTGCCAAGTTCGACGATCAAACGAACTGCGTCCAGGCAGCACCCGCGTTGTACCTCCGAGTGCTTCGAAACGACACGTCGAGTCAACGAAAACAGGAATACCGTTTGGCGGAAGTTTCCCCTCGGTGGAAGTTAGACCGATGGAATTTACGTACGTTGCTTTTTTTCGTAGAGCGACGGAAACTGTTGCCACCTTAGGGACAATCTGCTTTTGGAATTACGGTATCGAACTTAAAGTATTAAAGTATCGTAAACTTTCTCCCTCCGGTTTCGTTTTTTGCTAAACATCCTTGTTTCGAAAGCGACGCAACTTGAAATTCTCTCTTCGATCGTAGTAACGGATTACTTTGTTCTTGAAATTTATCAGCAACGATATTAACGCTCGCGAAACAGAATCCGGTCTTGTATTTATCATTTTTCCCTTGTAATCCAAAATAAGAAATAATTTTCTCGCACGATCTCAACGCGCGCAACGTCCGAACTTTTTATTCTCCGTTCGTTCGAACATCGTGCAAAAGCATTTTCCCAAGCATCTTACAATTTCTGAAACTGAAAACTGTTTAAAACTCAAAAAACTGAAAACTGTTTCAAACAAATACCGGCTACTGGGATAAGTCTTGAACCTTTCCGAAATCAGGTTGTCGCTCAGGAACGATAAAAATTCTACACGTATTCAAAACGTATATAATCTTGTATTAAACTACGTTTCCATTCTGTAGAAAAAGCCGAGTTCGTTATTACCGATTTCGTTGTTATTAGTTGCTCGCGACGCGTTATCCATTGAAAAAGTTGCGTTAGAATCGAACGAACTATCGAATCGTTAGAGTCGCTAAAATCGTTGAATCTGCTACGAATAAATATAAAGATATTTCCAATTACGTCCTTTATACATATACGCGAACGCGAAGTAATCGTTCGTTAATTAAAAGTCGCTACTTAACCAACGAATTTTAGTCGTCTAGAAAATTCGATTTGCCTTCTGTGAATATCCGTGTCAAGATGCATCTAAAATATTCGATCGGCGGATGATACGCGTCAGCGAACGCGTGTGTTCGTGGCTAATGAAGAATGAAAATTCGAGACTTCCGCGAGCTGCAGTCGCGCGGGTATGCGAAATCATGATTAGGAGAACGACAATTCGCGACGCGTGCACTCGTTGCCCGATGAAATACGTTCGTTCCGTCCGACAGCGATGGGGAAATATGCGTTTGAAAATGGGATGCGTTTGTCTCGGTCGGGAAATATGGAGCGCGGAAAGGGCTGAAAAAATGATAAAAGAAGGAGCGAAAGCATAGTTTCGGGAAGATTGGCAAAATTGTTGTCCCGGTTCTTGAACCGATTATAGGAGAAATGTTCGGTATTTGTTAAGGACGTATCGACGTTGGTATATGCGCGGAAGCGTTTCTCGTGTTGAAAATAATAAACACGACGTCGAAACGAAAAATTGAGGAAACTTGGTTCGACGCGCGAGGAAAGATCAAGAAACAACGTACGTAGGAAATACAGGTACCTCTGTTTCGAGTTTCGTTATCGAATTGACGAATCGCTCGGATCTTTTTTGCACTCTCGTGGAAAAACTGTCGTACGAGTCTCTCAAACTTTCGCTAGCTTCATTTGTAATTTACGAATAAATCGATTTTTTTTCGAAAAAAAAACTTTCTACAGAGTCATAGATTTGTTAAATTCCTCTATGTTCGCACATTGACAACGATCGATTCGATGAAAAATGTGTAATTAAGATTTCGATCGTAGTAATACGTACCATCGGAGGAGCTTTTCGAGCCGATAAAGAAATGATTATTGCGGTCATATGATTCGACTTATCGCGTTTTTATATCGATCCATATCTACTGTTCGATGCAATAAGTTTTCAAATCGAAGCGATACGAGCATGGCCGTAGTTCACGATTATCCGTGGCGCTACAAACGCCCTATTATTTCGTATATTTCCGCGTGCGATATTTCCATCTGTATAGAATTTACCGAATACGAAATTGACGCTTTGAAATTAGAAATTCCTCGAAAATAAAGAATCGATTACGTATTACGCGTTACTATTAATTTTATCGTTTCAGCGACAGTTTGTACATGATTTGAAATTTATCTATATTATATTATATTATATTACAACCATTAATTTACGAGGCAAAACGTTTCATTCGATTTGATGAATATCTCTAGGAATATATATATAATATGATATAATATAATCTCTCGTTACGTTTAATTACAACGATATAACGAAAAAATTTGTTCCACTTTAATTCTAATCGTGCCAAAGAAGAACCGACACGCCTATCGTTGGTTCGATCTTTTCGTCATCAGTTATTTTGTCAGTTATACGTATTATCAGGCGTATAAAATTCGCACGGATCGAACAGAACGATAAAGTTGAAAAGGAAAAGACGATATTTTGGACAATGCAAAAATTCCGCCACCTGCAAATATTTAAGAAGCTTATTTTGCCGCATATCCAGTTACAGCAGGTACTTACTTATTTAATAGCGTAAAACAAGTACGTACCTACACCCTAACGCGACGACAACCAGCTCCTACACCGTCCGAGCCGCGTTTCCATCGTTTTATTCAGCTGTGACGTGGATATCCTTAGCTGTAGGATCGAAACAAAAGTGGGAGCCGCCAATTTAACTTATCGTAGCTTGGGTTTAACGAAGCGATAAAGCTCGTGATCGTTAATCCGTGAAATCTCGAGTCGTATCGCGCATCCTTCGATCGCGTAATCTTAAATGCTCTGAACCAGCGATTCCCGAAGATCGCGCTCCGCGATAAAACTAGTTGCTTTTAACAGTTTTATCCGCTGTTGTAAATTCTACGCTGTACGTATTCTAAAGTGCGCCGTGACCGAACAAAATTCGGGAACCACCGTTCCAAACGCTCTTCGCGTCTCTAATCCGCCACGCCGAGTAAGTAGTCTATCAGCTCGCGTCTACCTCTCCGAATCAAACTCTTTGTTCGATCGACGCGATCCTATCGTGCACAGGTTCGTATACATCGTGTTTGAACCTTCCGCATCAAGACCATTCTATGCGTAACGCGATCACCGTCGGATAAGAGACGTATATCGTGTTACATATAGATTTTCGTCGACGGTGACCCAGAGGTCGATGCGACGCTAGAGCTACTTATGAAAAAAGAAAAGAGAAAAATAGAAAAAGTAAAGGGGAAAAGAACGATCGTCTGCCGTAATTAACTACAAGGTACCTAGATGCGGCGCTGTGCGCGGCAAAATTCAACATTGGTAACGAACGCCAAGTTTTAATACTTACGATATATGATACTACGTTCGCGAATACTTCCGCGACTCGTTGTGGATACGCGGCAAGCATAAAAGACGAGTAATTAATTTCGAACACTGACCGTAATATCGTGCGATCGAGCCGTGAACACGCATCGCGTTCCAGTTCGACGGGAAGATGAATCGCGTCACCGGATTAGGAGCGACGATCGGTCGCGATCGTTCGCGTACACGAACATGGTCGTTTTCGACGCTTCCCTCTTTTGTCCCCGTTCTACGGTCTGGCCTGTCGTCTCGTGTCACCTGCTATCGACCAGAAGCGATTAGACGCGAAATTTAGGCAACGATAGCCAATTTAATCGCGTTAGGATCGCGCCGCGAAACGGGCGTGTTTGTAGCAGGATGATCGACCACGGCCAAACACGCGACGCCTCCGTACGATTTGCGTTATTCGAAGCAACCGAATTAACGTTTACGAACGAACCACTCACCGATCGGCGCGCATCGTGCGATCGTACCAATTTCTCGGCGCGAACGGATCCACGTGGAAGATCAGATCGTCTTGTACGTATGTCGATCCTTTCCGAGACCGTTCGAGCGTTCGGCTTTCGACCCTGAAACGCGGCAAGGACAATTCACGAAATTTCTCGTCTTCGAATTGTTTCGCGCGTCGACGAAGTATAGCCGAGAACCGATACCTATGTTCGCGTTAACTTAAACGCTATCGTATAGGGTAAATGGGGTGTTTAAATCGAGGATAGGATATTTAAAATATTCGAATAAAAATGACCTTCGATCCTTCGACTTCCTTCGAGCGACATAGCCACGCGAACCGAGCGGTGACCCTTCTTAGCCGATCTTTCGTTCTAATACTCCTTGGATAACCCTTCGTGTCTTTAAGCACGAACGATGGTACAACATCGTGACTTTCAAACAACGTTTGTTCGATCTCCTTCGTGATCGTGAAATAACTTTCAACGTCGCTCTGACTCGCGTTTGCGCCTGATTCGACGCGAACAAATCGAAATTGCGCACGCTTTCACGAACGCTCGATAGATTTCTAATTTTTCGCTTTCGAAGTTGCGCAAATACCTGGAACTACGTCATCTGGTTCGACAGTTACACACATCGTACGTATCCGCATTATACTATACGTTTCGTACAGATTGCTACAGATTACGTACGGTAAGAGTAGCGCAATAACCAAGCTTAAACTTATTAGTACATTGATCGCTTTGTACGCGTTGTCCATGTACGCGTGTTTGCGTTTCGACCAAGCTAACACAACCGTCTATAATTATGTTCGATTCACGATTCGCGTTAATTTTAAAGATTATTGTTTAAAGATTAATAAAACTACGGAGTATTGGCTATTCCGTTACGAACGATCGATGTTAATTTAAATGCGTTTGAAGAAATTACAACAAACTTTTATATCTTTTACGTACAACTTTTAAATTGCGAATTGACATATTAACGTGCTTACTGATCAACGATATCCTTTCTTACGCAACTTCTGTGTTTCCTTGCAATCTTTAAGCCGAACTCGCAATTCCATGTACTTTATCGCGCCACGTAATCGAGCAACGGGAATTATTTGCTTATATTTCCTTAAAAAAATAAGACACAGATACGAGTGCCTCCGTATGTGTGGAGAAAAAGTTAGTGGTGACCCTGCTGTACTTTGGCACTGGCAAACGTTTCCAAGTCGAGGCGCGATGCTCCATCTCGATCCGTTTAGTCGTGCGTATACTGCGCGTCTACAACGGCGAGTGTTCTTCGTCGTGACAGGAAAGCCGAATACTCATCGATGGTAATATCACGCCAATATCTCGACCGTTTACCGCGATCGATGCTTGGATCGCAAAACATCAAAGTGTTCGTCAAATTTCCAGTCTCGATCCGTCGAGATCGACCGAACGCCATCGACCATACGTACTCGACGCTGTTGACGATATTCCTGATCGCGTGTGCATCCCTTTAAGACGATCGTTTCGCGGCATAACCCTATTGAGATCGAACAGCTTTATTTCGAACGATCTTAATTCCACATAATGAAAAGACTCGTCGAACGTTCGCAACGCTCTTTTATTTTCTAAATCCTTGTGCCTAAATGAGTTCGATGAAAAGAACGAAAGTTAATAAAATTAACGGATAAATTGAGAGAATAAGGAAGATAAGGTAGAGTTTCGGTATTTGCTGTACCTTTCAACTTTTACCGAGAGAGAACACGATGGCAATAATACGTACATCCAGTGAGATTTGTACAACTCTTCGAATTACAGCTGGATACGACGAAAGCCGCGCAACTTTTCAAGATGGCTCGATTACAAATTCGAATAATTTAATTCTTATCGTAATATATACGCGGTGCTCGACTATCTCATTCCGGATTTTATCTCTCGAAAGATATCGTATGGTTTCTACGATGGCAAAAAGTATTTTTGTCAAAGATTATGTAAAATCTATCGCACTCGCATTCTGATAATACGATAATCCACAAGCACATGACCGTTTGTCAGTCGTGCGAATGAAAACAATTCCGTGCTTTAACCTTATTTCGAGTACAGAAAGTGAATTCGAGATAAAGAAATTCCCTGCTTCGTTGCTTGTTCCGATGGAATTTTATAATCATCTAGTCCCGGATGATCGAGACTGGATTTGTTTCGTAGATTATGTACAAAATCCACTCCATCGAGGGGAACAAGAGTACAAAAGACGAAGATCGAACGCTAATTGTATTTCTATTGTTTCTCGGCATTATTCGTTACTCTTTGGTTGTTTAAAAAATTTCAAATAAAACGAAGAAACAGAGTCGTCTGTTCGATAAATTTTACTGAAATTTGCTCGAGTATCGTTCTGTCTCCTGTCAGTCGTGGAACGATGAAACAAAGTCAATGGTCAAAGATAAAATTCTTGTTAGAATAAATCGGAAATAACAATTACGAATACCGATATGAGATAATAATCGTCGAACAGTGACATAAAACGAACGAACGAACGAATAAATTTCCTTGGCGAATAGCGGATGGGAAACGAAAAATGACAATAAATCCGAATAACAATAACATGTAACGAAGAAACGAACGAAACGTTGAAATCAAATCGACGGATAGAACGAATAAAGCATCGAAATCGCAGGATCGGAACAACGGAATAGCAGTGGATAAGAAAAGTACAGATCGATCGGTTTCCTTCTTGCTTTATCGATAGATGCTTTAATTTCAGTGCTAGCTAGGCTACGCGTCTCGTATAGACTATTATTGTGTTTTCGCGTATCGACTGCTTTCTTAGAACGATAGTTTCGTAATATCGTCCTCGATCGAATCGAAGGATCGATGAGCAGGAAGCACACGACGACGCGACAAGCGGAGCGACGAGCGAGCGACGAGCGAGCGACGAGCGAGCGACGATCGTGACCGATCCACACGCGACAGCACGCGTAACGATCCGCTGCTCGATAATTATCCCCCGTAATCGATGCGATTAATCGGAACGGCATGGGAAATACTTGCCTCTGGAGAGAGATAAGTTATCGTTGGCTCATTAAGATACCGATAGAAATCGAGTTGGTGATCACAGATACGATCGAAACGGACTAGAGCGACACGCGGTTCGAGCTTTTTCCCCAGTTCGGTCGAGTTCGAAACCATCTTGCCGTTTATCGCCGGAGAAACGAAGGGTCGAGAGTCGCGCCACGGTTCGTCGAGTCGGCTCGTTACGATTTGGCATTTACGATTGCGCGCGGCAGGCAATTCGTCGTCGAATCGTTTCTTCTTAGCGATTCGTTTTTGCAAACCGTCGTAATTCGACAAGTTTGGCCACTGTCTCGCTACTTGCTTTTCTTTTCGATCGACGAAGCACGAACGATGGAACGAATATATAGCAACGATATCGCGTGTCCGCTAAATGATTTTCCTTTCCGCTGCTTTCGTCGTTTTCTTTCCCTTTTTTCTTTTTTCCTTTTCGTTTTGAAACGAACGATTCAAACGAAATGAAATACCTCGATCGGTATCGTCGTTGGGCAGTACGTTATCTATAACGGTGTAAATAGGTTAGTTTAATCAACAGGTAAATAAGTGGATCGAGTTAAGATTCGAATTCGTATTCTATGCGTTTCGTTTATTACGCAAGTGGAAATTAAAAGGAAATAGCTTAAATTCGTTCGAACCGACGATCACAGCCTGGTACTTGCGTATCTGACTTTAGGTGGCTGTGTTCCTGAATCAGAACCGCGCGACGTGTAAACAAATATAAAAGTAACGACACGGCCGTATCGTCGACGATGAATTCGAACTTTTCTTCGACGCTAAGTTTTAGTATGCGAACGAGCGGTGCCACGGAGTAGATCGAACCGTTGTCGAAACAACGCGTTTCGCAATACACGTATCGTGAGTGTGAAACGATATTCGCGTGGTATTTGTGCTGAAATCCTTGAAAAGGCGCGCGTCTGCTACGACCAGGAAACTGTGAAATTTCGATTGATTTATGTAGTTTGTATCAGTTTGGAATTGCCGGCTCGTTCGCACTGCGATCGTGCTTTTAATCGCGTCCAGAGAGAACGCTTAATTGCACAGTTTTCTCCCAGTCATTGCGTTTCGAGCTTTATATTCGTCGACGAAGAAAACAGTTTTTGCGTCTCCGATTTGTATCTATTTCTAATTATTTTGTAATAATTGGTATACTGGTAAAAAGATATTTTGGTAGGATTTCGTCTGGATGACTGTGTTCCGTTTGAAATATCCCTAGCTATTCAAAGTCTTAAACGCTTTATTAAACCTCGAAGCTTCGAAGAGCGAAACAGATCCGCTGTATCGTATATCGCAACTAAAACGAAAATATTCGTTTATCGTTGCATCGTAACGACGTTTAACGAGTGAACGAGAATGATATTTTGAAACAAAAAAAAAACAAAAAAAAAAAACAAAAGAAAAAGTACGTATCTTTGCGTGGCAAGAAGCGAGAATTCAACGACGTTAAAGCGTTACCGAAAGAAACAGTGGCGAGTTGCGTTTACGCGACATCGGTCCTTGGCGGTTGAAAGGGACATTTAAGACGGTCTGTTCTTTCGTCCTCGCCCTTGTGCAAGGAAGAGCGTAAAACGCGAAACTATCGCAAAGCCGAGTGACTCCGACAATGAACAATTTTATGAAGCTTGCAACGGAGCAGCTTCAGAAGCACGGTAAATTTATAATCGTCGGTCTGCTCTCGTATTCCGAGGCCGTTCGTTCCTCCGTTCCTTCGCGATTCTCGCGGATCTTGCTAAATCAACGAGTGGCGCGGCGCGGCGCGGCGCGGCGTAGCACGGCGTGGAGTGGCGTGGCGTGGTGTGGCGTGGCGTGGCGTGGAGTGGAGTGGCGTGGCGTCGAGTGGCGTCGCGCGGCGTCGCGTCGAGGCATCGGTTGCGATCAGGGGCACGACAGGTCGACTGGGTTAGGCTCGAATAGACTGTCAATGAGGTGTCCAGCTGTGCCCATCCTGTGCAACGCGGTAACAATTATTCCGTCAGCCGTAACGTTGTCCCTCCTTACCCGTGTTCCAGCACTTTTTACCAGCCCCACCATTCGTATAAACATAGCGTAGCGGTGCACACATTGCGGCGTTTAGTCGCTAGTTAACCGTGCTCGTTACACACAGTACGTATTCGTTTCCACGCTTCGTGTTTCGTGCGACGATCAACGTAGATTTCCAGCGAAGCTCCCACGATTCTAGGACCAACGAGGCCAATTAGGGTATTCCAGGCGCGACGATTATCGGCAAAGGTCGACTCCGTTCTTTGCGGATCGGACGCGCGTCTTTGAAAAGTGTCGAAAGTTTCCTCGGAACGGAAGAATCTGTGCGAGTGATACGAAATGAACAAGGCCAGTCCTCTTCGGCGAGTTTTACTTTTTGTCGCGTATTTGGTATGTCTTGTGTTCCGTCGCGTCGATGACTTTTGGTAACGAGCGAGAGAATCATCGGTGAAGTTGAAAGGTAATAGTTGGAAAGTGTAGTAGCTGCTGGACGGTGGAGCAAGAGGCAGAGCGATCGACGAGGAAAAAAAATAACAGAGGAACATGAACGAAGGGGAAGCGAGTTAGAACCGTCATCGCGAACCTTGAATCTCCGTCTAACGAGGTGAACGAAGGAAGCTCTCTGGCGTTGGAGAGCGTCGGTGGAGAGGATCGTGACGGTAAAAGCGGGTCAAGGCGTGGAAGACGACGAGCGGTCGTCGAGATATCGGCGCGAGGTGTTAGCGAGTCTCCCTGGAAAAACAAAGCATCACGCGACTCTGTTAACGATCGGCTGGCTCCCCTATCAGGCGCGTGATCGTTAATCAACGATCGGGGATCATCGTGTTTGGACTTTCTCGGAGTCATCGTCACGCGACTTCGTACACTGTCAACGATCGACAGGGGAACGTCGAGCCGTGATCGTAGACCGCCGTCGTCTCCATCGACAGTCGATCGAGGAAAGCCGATCGCAAGCGGTTTCGCTCCGGTTTCGCTCCGGTTTCGCTCCGGTTTCGCTCCGGTTTCGCTCCGGTTTCGTTTCTTCCGCGCGATTCGTCGACCATCGTCCGTCCTTTTCCGGTTTTTTCCCCTCGAGTTTCTCGCTTCGTTCTCTCCTCGTTGGCGAATCGAACCCACGCACAGTTACCTCGCGCGTTCGGTACAATTACGGTGCGTTTCGTGCGTTTCTCCTTGCTCGTGATTCAAGCGTCGCTTCGACTCTGTCCGGTCGAGGAATTTCGTTGCGTTCGGCCAAATCGCAAGCAAGTATTTTTTAGAAACGCTTTGGCTCCTTGGACGAATCTAACTCGAATTCTACGTTGGGTACATGGATTCGCGTTGCTCCTGTCGAATCCAAGACTCCGTGTATCAAGAATATCCCTGTGTTCCAACGAGAAACGTGAAAGTCAGTTGGATTCCTGCGGCCAAACTAGACCTTTTCGCCTCTGTCCTACGAAACATCGAGAAGCTCGCATAGCCGGTCTGTCTCTATCTATCGAGAAAGCTTGCCAACGGCGAGTCGATCTTTCGGCCGATGACAGCCGATACAACCAACCGTCGTTCGACGATCGTTCGCTGATTCGTCTGGATACGATTCAAATCTCCGTTGATCGAGCTTGTTCGAAATCGATCGAGTCGAACATCGTGAACCGACGATAACCGACACGACTCGACGTATCGGATAGCTTTTACCGATTTCACCGAATACCTATACACGCGTATATACATACGTACACGCACGCACGCACGCGCGCGCGCGCGCACACACACACACACACACACACACACACACACACACACATAGGAATTGGTTTCTTAAAGGGCACGCTCTGGTTAGTTCTCGGGGACGCCAAGATACGATATGGAAATCGACACGAGTAACAGAACGAACAGGTCGACCGAGGAATTAGCCAAGCGACGCGTCTCCATTAGCGATCAGATCCTCGGCTTGGATAATCCCAACTTTGATCATCATCGGCGCATAAGCGCCAGCTCCGAGTATAATTCCGATCAGGGTCGCGGCAAATCGATACTGCAGCACGGCAGTAGTAACTATGGTAGCGCGGAGAATATTCCGCAGCACAAGTTCGATCTCGAGAACGGCAGGATCAATGGAAACAGGAAGAAGTCCGCGCATAGCTTGACCAGCTCCATTAGGGACAAGCTCGAGTACTCGGAGGAGTTGGAACGGTAAGAATCTTCCGAATCGTTCTATCGCTGTAAAACTGGCAACGAGCGACGAAACAACGATACGTTTTTCTCTCGATATTTTTCCTAATCTTTTACGTTCGACAATTTTCTGTTTGGCCAAACGCGTGTCTTTTCGACGTCGATTTTGAATCGTCGCGTTTCTAGCTTCTCCTACGATATTTTGTAGCTGTTTTTTGACGCGTTTCGCTTTGCGTTGAATCGGATCGCGTTGAAATATAATTAATCGCAAGAGAACGGTTGCACAGTTTGAACCCAAGCATCGATCGCTCGAGCTAATAAATTTTATTCGTGCGAAAAAGTCGCATAGACCGGTATCCCTCGTCTTGCAAAACCTATAAGATTCCTTAAATACATACAGATATATCTTATATATAAACGATGAAATTACGAAACGCAAAGAACTTGTTTGCATCGAGTTTTATCGCTGGCTTGTTAATAAACGTCGATCGGGCGTATTTGGTAAAATCGGTATTCCGTGGAACGCGACGGTGTAATTCCGAGAATTCTGAGAATTTTCGTAACGTTCCAATGCTCGAACCTCGCAGGCAACGATCGTCGATTCGCGCAAGTACGCTCGATGCTAATTTTCCTAAAAGATTTTCTTAAAGACAACCGGACAGGATAGATACAGCTATAGCGTACGCACATACAGAATACGCGAGAATCTAGAAAGATAGATGGCGTTCAGCTTTCGAAAGCAAAATTCGCGGTAGCGTGATACTTTAATCCGCGTTTTCGAAGACTCTACTTACATAAGTCTTTCAATGGCATTTTATTAAAATAAACACTGTCCAGTACAATACGCGTTGATAATACGACAGCGCCGTGTAGTACTATCTTTCTTAGTAAGATTAAAAGAAACGTTTATGATAAATATAAGCCTTTCTTTTGTTCTTCGTATCTGGCGAAATCGGTTCGAGAGACCGATAAAAGGAAAACGTGAAAAAGAAACGGACGTTTTCCCGAAGAAAAAAAACTCGCAACGTTTTTTCATTGCTAAATTTTTACCATCGGATGTCGCGCAAAAAGTTTTATATTTTTAATACAACGATAATTTCAACGAACGCACTAGCTCTTTACCTCTCGCTCGCGATTCCTTAACCTATTGTGTTAAAGTCGATGACGTAATTTCGTCGTTACAGCGAAAGATGTACATAATTTCTCGATACCGATACTGAAACGCGTAATCGCGCGATATCGCGTAATATTGGAATATCGACAACAAGAAATACGTATTAACGCGGTAAAACTACCGGTCAGTCGTAAAATCAAAGAAAATAGAAACAGAATTGGGAACTTGGCGAACCCGTACATCGTTCGCATCGTCGTCGCGATTCTACCGGTCGATTTTTTACGATCGATACGCAGACGACGAATGAAAACTATTCGAATCGGGCAATCCTAATCGGCAGAATTGTAACGGATCGAGGAAGCGTAGTTCGTGATGTAACAGTCGGTTACAAAGCGTGTCATTTCCAATCGCCTTGATAAGATCATAAAGATCATAAAGTCTAATGAGATTGAACGAAGCTCTACGCCAAGTTTCCTATATCGTCTGTTCGCGTGCACTTTGCAAGGTATGCGCTTCCGTTAACGCTTTCTGATTTCTCCGCGAACTTTTTGCTCCATTTATTTTAGGAGAGTCGGAGTCGAGAATCAGAGTCAGAGTCAGAGTCAGAGTCAGAGTCAGAGTCAGAAGCAGAGTCAGAGTTAATACGAAGTATCCGTTGGAGCAGCGAGAAACCGGATTTATCGCGTACATCTTCACGAGCGACCGTATCTTGCAAAAAAAGTCGACGTTCTTGAAATCAATTTCAAAGTAAATTTGTTCGTTCGCCGATAAAACTTCGAAACGCACGTACAAATATTTAAGGTTCTATAATGAAATTCCAGTCTCGAACGGATTAAAATCCTAAAAATGAACGCATTTTTGGTGAAACGAACGCAGATAATTCTTGGAAAAAACGTGGCTTCCGGATGCTGGTATTTCGGGATACTGAATTTTACGATAAAATATCAACCATCGACGTTGACAGTCGAGTTACGGTGCACGTTTCGCTCTCAAACTTCTCCTATATTGGCTTTATTTCACTTTCTTCCCTTGCTTCTTCTTCCGTCTTTCTTCCGTCTTTCTTCCGTCTTTCTTCCGTCTTTCTTCCGTCTTTCTTCCGTCTTTCTTCCGATGGCGCGTTTTACTTCCAACTTATAAATCAGTGCGAAATACCGAGATCCGTTTGTCCCCTGTTTCGTCCATGTACGGCTTTCAGCCCCAACTCTGGAATTTACGGTAATTCGATTTTCGCTCTTGTCGCGAAAATGAAATTACGAGATTTTACGAATTGAAACTTTCGATAAATACGTACATCGTTCTATAGACGTGCGCGCTCTTTAATAGGCAGCGGCGCTGCTTTAATAAAACGTACGTTTGAATAAAAGTAAGGGCGGATAGGTAATCGAGGTAAGAAACACGGTTCGTAGAAACGGCGGTAAACCGATTAACGCGAGCGATCGTGACTGTAGTATCGCGTATAATAGCTGTGATACGAAGAGCTGTGATACGAACGAGATACGAAGGAGTAAGAAAGTCGAGCAAGTTGCTGGTTTTTCGTAATATACGAATTTTCGGATACGGGCTCCGATTAAACGTAAAGTACCCTCGGAACTCTTCGACGATTCTTTTATTATACTGTTCATACGTTGCGATGCATGCATCGTTTCCGAGGATACATACCGATCAGCGTCGGTGTATCGATATTAGTTGCGGTTCGATCGATACAGCGATCGATGTACCGTCTTGATCGGTCAGCGACGGTAACGATGTAGGTTTCAACGCGTACACCGTAACGTCGTTATCGATAAGGATGCTGGAAGATATCCAGACATTCCCAAAAATATATATTAGCATCCGATCATACGTTGCGAAGTTTCATCAAACTTACTTGAGAATCGATACGCGAATTGCAACGCGTTTCGCAAAGATAATTGGCGCGAAACATCGATTACATCGATGACAACTCTATCCATATTTCGATAAAAATACGCTCCGATCCAACAAATATATTTCAATTTCGACAGCCATTCCGCGAAACTGCGAGTAAAACTTCGAAAACAAAAGAAAAAGAACGAACGAAACCGACGTCTAACGTATCGCAAACGCGTGACGACGCTTATGACAGCGTCGTCGTCTTTCTGTCAAGGTATTTCTCCGCGCTATCTTAACGGCAAACAAATAAGAAGGCAAAGAGGAAAATATCGAGGAGAAATACGAATTTCTCATAATTCCCTCTCTACTTCGGCAGAACGGTAAAAAAAAAACAAAGAAATTCTATTTTAATTTTGCATCTTTCAGATCATGGTTGTACCTGTTTTGCGCGCGATGCCACGGTCGCGACGATACGCCATCGTGGGAGCCGGCGGGTTGGAGGAGAGCCTGTCCACAACCGTTTTGTCCAAGCTACCGAAAATTCGCTCGGCTATTGTGCCTATTCCTGTTAGGGCTACTGCTCTGGGGCATCGTGTACACGATACTAAAACATGACGCCGCCCCTGGTGGTCAGCTTTTCGGCCTCGCCACCCTTTGCATAGCGGCGCATTTTGGCGGATGGCTGTTCTCCTTGACCACCCTCCCTGCTCTAATCGGCATGTTGATCACCGGGATTATACTGCAGAACGTCGGCCTGGTCTCCATCGAAGGCAACTACCTCACCGTTGTCTCCAATTTGCGGTGAGTCTTTGCTTCTTACTTTTATCTTCTTAGCTTCGAACGTTTTCTGAGCGGTTGATGGAAACGCGGGATTCCCACGACCAACGTACGCGAGCCAGTTTTTCATGAATTTCAAAAGAACTTTAGATCGCATCGTGTCAATTAGGATATTTTTACTTTCTTACGCTCGCGTTATAACCTGTTACGGTTAAAACGTCTCCAACGATCATCGTCCATTCCTGGAATTAAATATCATACATGGAGAAATTTCTCCGAGACCGATTCTATTCCGGCAACGTACATTCGCTCTTTTAAAAACCCGATAATATACTAAAAATATTCTGAAATTTTTTCCAGTCGATCGTTCAACGCGAAATGCCCAAAGAATTTGGAAACATTTCCAAATAACGAAAATAAAAGTTAATCTTCGTTCGCTCGTATTCTCTTCTTTCATTTTTTTTTCTTTTTTTTTTATCTAATTTTTCGTTCAACGCGTCATCGAAATTCGATAAAATCGACGCTTTTTCTCTTTTCTTTTTTTCTGGCGGGGTGATTAATTTACCACGAAGCTTAATACTTTGGTAACCGAAATTCTAAAAGATACGGCGAAAAATAAAAGGTGAAAAATAAATAAACTTGCTCTATCCGGAGAGATATTGGTGAAAACCCAACGCAAAAGAGGTTTAACGCGATCTATTATGACATCGCACAGGTTCGTTGATAACGCGGGGCATGAATGATAAGAAAATCGATGCGTGCCATGAAATGTTGCAATTTACAAGTGTGAGCCACCGAGACGGAATGTTTGTACTTGGTTGAACGACATCGTTGACCCAACTGAGCTAAGGGGTTAATTATTACGCTGTTGCGCGTGACTACAGTTAGACTTAACTGAGCACGTGATTAAAATCATGTGCTGTTACGCACACGTTACTTCTTTGGCTGAATTTGTAAATGGAACTTCATCATTTCGTAATTGAAATTTATTCCACCGCATCATGTGATAATATTTGTTTCTTCTGCTCGTGTGTGTGTCTCTCCGGAATCGATTATTAGCATGATTGACGCGTCGGAAATATATTACATCGGGCTGATGAATATACTTATGTCTGTGTAAACATACGCGGACGGTAGCTTTTAATCGTTTTACCCTGGAATAATAAAGAAACCAAGAGATTTAACAAATATACCGAAAGGAGCGAAAACAAGATTAGAAACGTTAAATGTGTCGCATTTCGAAATTTATTTTCCACGTTATTCGTTTTATTGGTTTTATAAATTCGTCGGCTGTTTTCCTTTTAAATCTCGTGGCTTTCAATTCGCCAGCCGCGTCCGAATCGACGTTAGAGTAAAGCGATCTGCCGACCTATTAACAATAGGTTACATCGTATCTCAAAGCAGGAAATATCGTATTTGTTGACAGCAATTCAACGATAAAACTGTCGTAAGGAACGATCGATCCTATTACGCTATATTTATATTATATTATATATATATATATATATATATATATATATATATATATATATCCATACAGCTAGATATGGAACCGTATCTTTAGAATGATTAAAAATAAGTTTGTGAAAATTTCAGACGGTGAAACTGCATAACGTTGTACATGTACGAGCTACGTTTCTGCGTTGCTTATCGTATCGTCGTACACGCGAGCTATTTTAACTCCTTCGGCGAAACCAGCGTCAACGCGTATTTGACGTCGAACGACGAGAAACGTCGGTCCAAAATTTCCGTTGCACCGTATTTTTTTTTTTTTTTTTTTTTTTAAGAAATCGAAAATTTCTCTTCCTTTC
Organism: Bombus superbus; assembly: GCA_014737385.1. Lineage (NCBI taxonomy): Eukaryota > Metazoa > Arthropoda > Insecta > Hymenoptera > Apidae > Bombus > Bombus superbus. The sequence continues at coordinate 220,404 of JACXIK010000044.1, read as the reverse complement.
TTTCTTTCTTCTTCTTTCTTTCTTCTTCCTTCGAACAGATAAGATATCCTTGATTCGTCGATAACCAACGTTAAACGTCCATTTGACGCGAATATTTGAATAATAAAATCAGAAAAAACTTGCACCTTCTCGATAATCATCGTTTACGAATTGATATTTATAATCTAAATTTTAAACGAATTAAATCTTACGAACGTGGAAACAAAACACTCTCGTACTCTTGTCTACGAGATATCCTTCCTTAATCTGTGCCGATTGATGTCTTATCGTAAGATATCGTTTGACACGAAATTCAGTTCCAAAATCGTGGGGAGTGGGGAGAGTCGCCGACAAACGGGCGAAAAGTGTTTTCAATTTTGGGCCACTCTTTACCCGATTCATACGGTATTTCTAGCACCGTGGCACTCGACGCGTCTCGCGATATCGTCTGGAACTTGCGAACGTCTCTTCCTCCGTTAATTTTTATTGCTATTTAGACTAGGAACGAGAGGGGACGAGAAGAGTTTGTTCCGATCGAGTGAACGAGTGCGTTTTACGAAGGACAATAAGGAGTTTCATAGGAAACCCGTGAATCGTACGATCGTACGACCGTGGGGTCGAACGGATTGATAGACGAGAGACGAGACACGAGCAACGAGCGAAAAACTCGAAGGAAACTGAATGAAATTCTGGCCAGCGCATAACGTTTCGCGATAAGATATAACAGAGAGATTTTCAGTTCGTCTGCTGTTTCGTGCGAGAGTGATAGATTTATCATCCGAGAATCATTCGATATCCTAGTTTTAAATCACAGTTTTCTCGCAAGGAAAAATTGTTACATTTTAGTTTCTTTGTCGTTTCGCTCCTTCCTTTTTCCTTGGAGGTTTTACAAAGTGAGCGTCAAAATATCTGCTAAACTGATTTAAATTGAACTTTCGACACGAATAGGTTGGTAACTCTTTATACAGGAAGTTATGATTTTTTCCTTTTTTTATAAGGCAGATAAGCTTACCAGTAATTCGCATTTACGCGTTAAAATCGGGCGCTCTATATAAATAAAGAACAATTTCGCTTAAATAATCGACGATACTTGCATCTCTTTGTACTCTCGCTACTGTAACTAACTAATAGTTTAGTCGGTAAAGCGCGTTAAGAATCGTAAACCATCGATTCGCTTACGCCGTAGAGCAAGCAAAAGACGACGCTCGTAGGTGAAAAGTGGCGAGCGGAAAATTAAGACTAAATCTTACGGTTTCAACGCGTAACAAAATTTAATAAACTCCTCTAAAAAGATAGATAGGTAACTTCAACCGCCAAGATTTTGCCAAGATGTATCCTGCCCTCGATAGATCGACGTAACTTCTGTACGCTTTACTCGATCGACGTTCGACCAGGTGAAAGTACCAAAGTACTCGGATCGGATTACGATATTTTCTTTGACGATTGCGCGACGATCGTTATTTTCGCTGGCGCGTGTGTCGCATAGAGAGCAGAAAGACGGGAGACTCGACGAAGCAACCATCGACTCGTCGCGATCGTAAGGTGGCCCCTTTTTAACGTCGAGGCCAACCAATGGCGATTGGTTGCGGTCATACGCGACGATATCACGCGCGGCATAGTAATCACGGTCTCCGAAGGAGTTCAGGGAGGATTCAAGGTGTATTGTCGATTGAAATCGCCTTTACTCCAGCTGTTTATCGGACGAATAATTCTTTGTCGCAAACCGTACTTTCTTTTTCTGCCCGGCATTTCTGCTCCGTGTCTATTCTCGTAAATGCTAAAGTCTGCCGAGACGCTTCAAACTCGTGGCTTTCGGAAATTTTCTCCTTCGTGAGAAATTTGCATTCACGTAGGCAGACGTTTTGTTCTCTTCGCTTTTAAATTAACCAGAGAGAGAGAGAGAGAGAGAGAGAGAGAGAGAGAGAGAGAGATGTATTGTGGAATACGAAGCCGAGTCGATCTTTTTACATTAAAAAAAAAAAAAAAAAAAAACAGTTACTTTATGCGAAAGAAAGACAAATTACGTTATTCGATCTACAGTTTCATTACGATTTTAACCTGTAGTTGGTATCGTTGAACGAGATTGACCATCGAAATCCTTCGTTTCTTTACTTTTCGTCGTTCCTTCCTTTACTAACGATAAGTAAAGCGCATGCTATTACATAAAATAACGTAGAGCAACCAGAGTCGGGGATCGGGTACTCGCACAGGCCGATTCGAACAAAACGCGTGTCGATAAATGTCTAGAAACGAAAATAACGTCTTACGACCGTCATACGTGTACTTTGGCTTTCGAGTTATGGATGTTTAAAGAAAATTACGCTTAACACGAGCCGTTGCACGCCTTAATAACATCGAGCGTCGTACCGTTCGCTCGAAATTCGTATTGTTCGAATAGTCTCGTATCCGCTTTATATCCTTTCTCGTCGATCGTGTACGTTCGCGTTCGCTCGTGTCACGTCGAAGGCACAGAAATTCGCGTCGTTCGAATTTTTGGTAAGTAAGCAAAGCGAATAAAACCTGAACTTTCAGATTCGATTTATTTCAGCACGCGAATCCAACAAAATAACGGCTCGGAGTATCGCGGTAAAAGTGTGTCGGGCGCTGATTTGGCAGGGTTTGAATACTAAGGTTTTGTCCCTCTGGAGGGGCTATCGCCTGAGAAACTATTTCGTTGTGGTTTCGATAGCTGTGACACGCAGTTTACGAAGCGTGGCCGTCCTGTTGCTGATTTCGGAGCCCGTGACACTCGCGTCGAATACACGAATGGAATAACTAGATAAAACAATTTCGGTATCCAAGAATGATAAGCTTAAAAGATATTCGTAAATCGATCCGAAGCTGACCTTAAATCGCGCACAGCGCTTACCGGCCTCTGTCCTATGTACCGAGTATATCATAGGTAGCGTATACGCTTATCTACAAAGTTCTGCACCATTTACGAAAGCGAATGTCATAGTCTTTTTGTCTACAACGCGTACGAGCTAAACGGCCGGACATGCTTCTTTAAGTCTGAGAATTACCGTGTCCTACATCGCTTAATAAGTTGGTCTATATTTGTTTGCATAGGGGAAATTTTGCCGACGATCGGAAATATTCCGATAAATTTTCAAAATGTCGACCCAAATATCGAACAAAATCTCCGACTCGATTTATACGTTTTCCATTTTTCTCCTACTTTGGCTTGGCAAAAATATCCTTGCCATTTTTTCGTCCTACGGTATGCGCCTTTGTCCGGACGTACTATACACCGGATATCCGTTGTTTCCACTACTGAAAGTATCGAGTAGCGCGACTAAACAAAAGGAAAACAACGTGAAAACGTTTCGCGCGTCTATCGGAAATATCAAAAATCTAGAGCTATTCTACGAGTACCTCGATTACCCGCTATCGTGAAAAATTTTCCACCGAACGCCCAACGCGACGATAATTCGCGTCGACCACGTATCCCCCATTCCGCTTTCTGAACGATACATCACTGACCAAAATGTCGGCTAGTTCAGTCCGACGATATAATAACAGCGCGTGGATGCGTGGCGTCGTTAAAGGCTCTCGTCTAATAACGTAGGATATCTTGTCTGACACGCGCACACGCGTTCTACGATACGTATTACGTGAACCGAAATATGTATAGCGATATCCTGAACCAAGGCTAACTAACACGTTCGTTTTGCTCATCGAATTTTCATCGTTTGCGCCGTGTATACAGAACGTTTACGAGCGTTACTTTTTAACGTTTTTCTCTTTTCTCGCGAGCGGAAAGCTCTCGCTATTTTTCATACGCGATAGGATAGCCCGAATCGACGTTATTCGGTGCTTATGCATCGCTATGCATCTCGCGTAATAACAAAACCACGAACGTTTTGCATCGTCACATCGAACACACCCATTTTAACTAATTGCGAGATACGTAATGCTTCGTCCAGACTGACTGCAACTATTCGCGAGCTGCTCACGAGCAGAAACAGCGGAACAGCGTCGTGTCCACATCGCGGTTCTCCAACAACTCGCAAACAGTTTCTAAACAGTTGTAAACTTATTGCCAGTGTGCTGTTAGCCAGCTCTTTGATATGCCGCCTCTTGAACGAACAGCGTTCGCTACTCGCCAAAGTATCCGCGCTGATCGCCGACAGAGCAATCCGCACGCGGCCATAACCAGACTACGAACAACTTATTTTTACAAATACCTCGATGCAATTGGTCGTTGAATTCGCCGATATCCTATACGTTTGATCGACTATACCTTTCTTCGCGCGATTTCATAATCCTAATCATAAATCATCGTTCACGCACGTTCGGACATTGAATGATATTTGTACGCGTACGTACAGCTGTACTCTGTCTAACTCCACACAGATGCCGCGGCATAATCGAGATACCGTGGAATATGCGATTGACGAATTTAGTGAGAGAAAATCATTGGGCAATTTTCCCCTGCAAGACTCGATTCAAATCGTTAGAATTAAATACATTTGTCGACGTAATACGTTATACGTGTAACGTATCTGCCGACCGTAGGAGATTAGGAATTTATCGAAAGCATCGTCGTGTCCGCGGGAAGAAGGGGAAATGAGAAAAAAGAACGCGAAAACGGGAGAAAATAAAGAAGTAACAGATATAGAAAAATGTTTAAACGAACCACGATATCGTCGAGGCGGAAAGGAATAAATATACGTAATTTAAACGTAGAATCTTTTGTTTCGCTCGCGGGTAAAGCGACCGAAGGATGTTTAAACGATATTGTCGGGGCACGGTGAGAAAATACAGATGCCGATTGAATGAAAAATAAGAACTCCTTTCTCGGTATTACCGGATTCGACGATGCGCGAGTTTGTAATAAAATTATAACGTCGACGGAAACGCGACACACAAACAATGCACGCGATGATAAAAGGCGAGAAATTAGATTTTAAATTTCATTTTATTCGATCTACCAGCGTCGTAAACGAAATATCTCTAATTACTCTTCGATTGCCGTAACGATATTTTCTAAAATTCTATTTTACGTATAATTGCCAGTATTATCGTTTTACTAAATTCTTCTTCACTCTTCCTCGACACGATGCGCCATGTTACGCTCTATCTGCCACGTCGTCTTTCGTCGTCTCGCGACGTTGGATCGCAACGAAAATTGTTGCTCCGATTTACATGGACTTTTGACAGAGTACCGAGGCACGTACTTTGAATGTTCGCGAAAATCGACCGGTGTTTGGTCAAAGAACGGCGATACCGCTGATTAACGCGATCGATCGCGTGGAATCAGACTGGCGATGCAAGCAAAAATCGGAAAATCGAAAAAGCAAACAACGACGGAAATCGAAAAGTCCGATCGTAAAATTCCGTAAAATTCCACGTTAAAAGATACGTTAACTCCATCTTACGATGGTCGATGATTATTCGAAATGAGACGGAACTGCGTTCGCTTGACGGTCAGTTCGAGTCGACTCGACTCGACTCGACTCGACTCGACTCGACTCGATTCCTATTGCGCTGTATGAATGAAATTGATCGTTTTGCGCGTATGTGTGTACGCGAATAGCAGATGTTACGCGTAAGCGATACCGCTTGCAACTTTAGCGATCGGCTGGACGTGGACCTTGATAGACGAGTTTGAACGCTAATCAGTCTTCTATAGAAAAATCGATATCTTCGACGAATGCTTAATACTATCGGACGTCCGGCGGAAAAGATTGAAAAGCTAAACCGCCAAGGGCTCGTTCTCCTCGCAAATGTGTCATTTGGCGACAAAACAATTTCAACCAACGAAATATACGTTTTCGCGAGATCGAGTACCCTCGTAATTTCTTGCTCGTCGGCAAACGAAGCAAAGTAGCAGAGATCAAAGTACGCGCGAAAAGAGACAAAAGAGCGGAAATATCGGGCGTTTTCAAGTACGTATACGACGAGGCTGTTCTGGGTTTTACAATTCGTCAAATATTAACCGTCAGAAACGGGGAGAGGGGAGAGGGGAGAGGGGAGATGGCAGGTATTTACGTGTTTGACGCATGGCTGATACCCGTATATCGCTTCCCATTGCTGTATTACCCTGTTGCAAAGCTTGGATATAGAGACGCGTTGCATTACGCGCGGCATTACGCGTTTCTCCGTACGTACATAGCGCAACCTATAGCCGCGTATATCCGATTCCATCGCGATGATATTCGCATCGATATTCGAGCCGTGATTCTCGAGCTCCCTTCCCGAAACTTACGACCGTTTCAGAACGCAACAAGAATCCGCGAGTGCCGATAATAGCGGCGGGGCGTGGTCCACGAGAGTGGAAAAATCGAAATGGCCCCTGTTGTCCAGTCGTGTCGCTGGAACTGGCCGAACGATGGAAATTCCAACGATCGAGGGTATCTGTAAAGGGAATATTTTTTAAGCGTTTAAACATTCGGTATTTTTAAGCTTCGGCGAATAGCTTACGCGTATAACAGACGATGTAATGGGGTGTGTTAAGCGCTAAACGATTTCCCTCGTTTCCTCTTTTCTTCTTTTCTTCTTTTCTTCTTTTCTTCTTCGAAAAATACCGACGCCAGTTCCGTCTAGTTCAAACTCGTCGTCTGATTCATTAATGGTTCTGAAGAGTACGAAAAAAACAACGGTTACCTATACACTTTTCTCAAGTTCTCTGGAATACTGTCCAGTGATGTTTGTCCGATTTAATATTCGCGAGTACGCACATTTCAAGCAAATACACGATAGTCGAAGAATAGAACGTAATCGCTTCCGAACTTGATAAATTTCAGTCGGAAGATAATAAAACGCAACCGAACGCAAGATAGGAAATGTAACGGCACAAGCGCACGAGTGAATATAAATTTCAGGCAAAGTAGGTATAAAAGAAGCTATAAAAGGATAGATAAAAAGACAAAATTCCCATGTGTTTATGATTATGGTAGAGTTACGGGTCTCTAACGGCCTTTCGCTAACATTATTAGCCACGCGTTTTAATCTTTTTCGTCACGGTAACAATGTTGGCCTTAATGGTAGCAATAATTTTCTTACGTAAGAAAGAGTTGTTCTCCTTTCTCGTTTCGCGTTCTTTCACAAGCTTAGAAACTTACGAACGGGTCCGGTAAAATTAGGAGAAATTACCAAGACACGAGTAAGAGATGCTTGATATGCGAACAACTTTAAAAGCGAAAAATAAAATACACCGGAGACTATAAATAATCGACGGACCTTGTTCTTACCGTTTACGGTGGACATTTACGATAACGGTCAGGCTACACCTGTGCCACGAGTGACGCTACAATATCACGTAGTTTTATAACGGACCTTTTTATACTTTGACTCTACGTTTTGTAAAAAAAAAAAAAAAATACAGAGTTTTCGGTGCGTCGCAAGCGATTTCTCTTAATCGGAGAAACTATTCCGACATTTTTTTGCAAAGGAAGTTGAAACTTTGCATCCGAACTTCGTTTTTTATCGAGTTTGAAATACGCGGTAAAAGCGCTCGATCGTCGCATCTCGTTCCTCGATGCGTGCAAGTCGAATAATCTCTTATTTAAAAAAACGAAACAACACGAAGAGAGACGACGGTGTACTTCTTACTTCGAATCAAACTGTCAACGCCTTGGACAGTGACGCGAGAAAGCGATATCGCCTTCGATGTTATCCCAATCCAGCCTTGCTATCCCAGCGATGTAACTAACGATCTAGCGGTCTCGAACGATCCTCTGTTAAAAAACGAATCGGAAGAAAACCAGTATCCCGAACTATCGATCGATATTTTGATCGACGAGTTACCATTATCAACGATATCACCCACGTAACGATAGTAATGTTGCATCTGCTCGAAATTTAGCAATTTATATCTCGTCGTAAATCGCCACTGGTCGTATCTTCAGTAGTTTGATCGAGAACGAAAAATCCCGCCAAACAGCGAAACATCGTAATAGCAAAGTAAAACGAATCGAACGTACTAGCCAAACACGTGATATAATACATGCTGAAATTAATAACAGGCCAGACGGAACGCATTGTCTAAGGCATAGACGACGCAAACGGCGCAGGCCTAGACGTTTTCACGAGCTGCAATCTCACCCAACGACATGGCGTCGCGTCCTCTTGGCACGAGTTACGAGGAAATTGTCGCCGGACGCCGCACCGCGCCGTCGTGCTTCCCCTTTTTCCTCCGTTCCAATCGCGTCTCGTTGACCAGCGATACAGCTCGGTGCATGCCTGGTCCGTTTTTCTGAACGCGCGGGTCTCTCCGCTCTTAATCCCTACGCGAATATCGGAGAATTCGCGAGCATAGACTTGTCTGCATCGCCGTACAGAAAATTGCCGGTGTAACCCGCACGGTTCCAACGCGTGTCGCGATATTTTCCTACGTTCGACTTTCTACGATCTGATCTACGTTCTACAGAGAATACAATAACCAGAGATTGTCGCTAATTATTATCGTTATTCGAGTTTCGAGAGATAGATAGATGGATAGATAGATGGATAGATAGATAGATAGATAGATAGATAGATAGAGAGAGAGAGAGACAGAGAGAGACAGACAGAGACAGAGAGAGAGGAAACAGAGATCGATCTCTTTAAAAGTGACGTTTTCATCGACTAATCTAAAAATGTAACAGCCAAGTTTTATTTACGACAGGACCTTTATCCACGTCAAATTCGTCGTGACAATTTCACAAACGCGCGAACGTCACACCGTGTTCTACAATTTCGTTGATATGAAAAATACGCGTAGCAAGAAAATGAAAAATTAGAAACGATAGAATTAGAAATTACGACGGTGGCGAAAGAGAAAGAGGCATTTATAGAGATGCGGGAGGAACGCGAACGGACTTCTCGAAGCCTCGAGAGTTGGCATTCTCGACCAGAAAACGATATCTCTCCGTATATTTTATCGATAATCCGATGCAAAGTACGCTTATTGATTTTAAACTTTATCGAAACAGCGCGCTCCGCGCGTCTCTCAATTTTAATCGAAATTCGCTAAAAGCCGAGAGTCTCGATGTATTTTTCCATGGTACATGGAGCGCACAAGTTGCCTCGAAAGGGAAGCCGTGTCGTGCACATCCTCGGAAAACTGTCAGGACCCTCGAGACCCACCGGGAATTTCCGTATAGAATACCCCGGAAAGATAGGACGTGAATTTAAAATATCGCCGTCAGATTGCTTTGAGACGATAAAACGTCACCTTTTTAAGCGATACGTCTTTTCGCGAACAGGTTATGAGCAAATAATGCACTAACTCGCCCTTCGAGCGAGCGATTCTCGTACGAAATTCTCCCATTTCGAAACAGAAAATTGTACGTTTTCGATATATTACAACGCGCGGCGGATACTCTTGCGAATACAATTATTAGTTTTTCCACGTACCGTAGGCCGATTTTTTCCCATGCGGCGTTGTAGCCGAGATATTCGACGATCGGACGACGATTTGCCCGACAATTTGCACAAGATATCGCGCATCCCGCCACCTGCTTTCGTTCGTGTTGCTTCGAGCACGAGGCATCTCCAGCGGCGCGATTATTAATATTTTATCGCTTAGCGTGGAATAAGGGAATAGGGAATAGGGAATAGGGAATAGGGAATAGGGAATACAGGAATAAGGAGGTTGGTTGGAAACGTAATCGTGGTACAGAGATGGATTAATCGTAAAATTCCAATTATACGACACGATAGATCGAAAGTCAAGAAAATACAAGCGTTTGAAAACTTGTACGACTCGAAAAACTTGATCGATGCTTCTTATTAAATATTTGAATCATCGGTAAATCGTTGCTCGAAGTTAATTTCTTCGTCGAAAAACTATCTTTTGCGTTTAATTGGTAAGGCGTTTGTTTATTTAAAGGGAAGAATTCTTTAAACGCGTTAGCAACGAAAACCTTTGAAAAGCGATATTAATCGTGTTTGGTTATTCGGCAACCGTTTTTCATTTTTCTCGCATAAGGAGTTTGCGAGGTCCGTGACGCATAGAGGTCACTGGTAGGTAGCAGAGCGGATAGGACGCGACATCCGGCAGCAGTCTATAAAATTCCTTCAGGAGCGTACCCGGGAGACACCCGTCCGCTTCGTTCTATCTCGTGGACTTTTTACAGGAACGTGGTCTCCGACGACAAGATGTCGCGGCCGACGAAGACGTAGAGCCGTCGACCTACGGCTTCCGGTTTGGCTTCTCGCGATTTTATTCTTCTACCGACCAGTCACGTGTCACTGAAACATTTACACCGCGTCGTAGAGCTTGTAACCTCGTGATTTATAATATTTCTTTCCCTTCCTTTCCCCTCGACAGTTGTAAAATCCATCTCCAATTTTTTAACGCGAATGCTTCCGTCGCGTCGTCTCTTTCTTTTCACTCGTTATTCTTAAGATAGCCGGTCGAATAACTTTTAAGACGTCTAGAAAGATAGCCGAACAACGAAATCCGTAAGAATAATTTACGAAGGATAATTAGAATTGGAGAAACTGTTCCGCGACTAATGGAAAACGGACAATTATTCGACACGAAGCTTTTCCTTATTTTATAAAATTATTTAAAATAAGAATGCCGAATAGAAGGTAAATGCCTTTAAATCGATTTAGACGGTCTGGACTATTTTGCAAATACGGTTACGACAGATTTCGACGGTTCTGTTTCCTACGACGTGCATCGTCAGTTTGAAGAATTTCGCAGAAAACGCCTGGAAAACGTGCTCGAAGTTTAAGAAAGAGCGCGCGTGGCAAAGTTAAGTTACCCGTGCTTTCTCCTAAAATACGCTTCTGGCGAGGTAATAATCGAGAGTCGCGCGTTTATCGATCGACGCGATCGTCGCTAATTGCTGCCAGATACAGCGAGCGATTTCCGCAACACGCTCGTTCGCGTTCCTCTCGCAAGTCCCCGCGGACAATTTCGCTTCGAGAGCCCGCTTCGTGCTTTCATGGAAATACCTTCTTAAACAGGATGTCCTCGCTTGGATGTGTCTCTTAACGAAACGCGCGACATTTGTACGTTTATACGAAACGAGAAAGGGACGAGAGAATTCGTTTTAGAAAATTGCGCGGTGCCGTTTTGTAGAATTCTTGCTTGCAAAGTTAAAACGATCGAACGTTGTAATCGATCGACGTTGTATCGCTCGATAGATTACGTACTGGCAATCTGTCTTTTATTTATCGCGCATCGCGGAAGAGTCTTCGTAAAGAAGGACGACGGCTTCGCGCCAAGTTTCACGCATTTTTACGCGCGTTATAAACGTACCGTTTATCACAAAGATCGAGAAAACGGTGTACGCGAGAACGCGAGAACTTTGAACCGCGTGTCTTGCAAATTGGTGCAAACATCGCTCTGTATTTGACGTTTAATCGTCGGTAGACATCTAAACATCGACGAGCGTTCAACTTCGAGTCGACAACGACGCTACGATTGATTTGGATGGACCTGTCAAATTCCGCGTGTATATACAGTTGTTTAACAAGAAAAAACACCAATTTATCGTCGCACGTCCGTTTCGCATCGCTCCGATAAATATTATCTTTTATTCGCGTAAAACAAGAAAACTTAATTCTACGTCTAAAATGCGAGCGATACGCGCGTTGTTGTTTCAACTTTCGTCGTTTCTACGGAAAAATTTCTAGAAGAGAACGCGAAGATTACTACGATCGCTACGGCAAAAGAGTCTCTCCACTTACTTAGGTAGATAGCTATATATATATATATATATATATATATATATATATACGAATAGAACGTAGGTACATTATTTAGAACGATGCCAAATCCAAGTTTCAGCTTTCTGCCTGTTAGGAATTTGTTCGTTACGTTCTAGTCGTACAAATACGGTAGAATTTCCGCCGTCCGAAACTTCGTTCGGCCGAAAAGTTCGTCTTAAACTCTGTATAGAAGGCAAAACGGAGAAACAGAATCGTTTCAACGTCGATTCGTCTATCCTTCGCGATACACCCTTCGAAACCGCGTCCTGCCGAAACGAAACATCGACGAAACGATCCGATCGATTAGTTGGCTTCCGTGTTCTCACCGAAGGATCAAACTCTGTACGTATTTTCACAGTCGTCGCGGCAAAGTCGATCGCTCGAGCGGACAAGCGTTCGACCATGGTTCGACCGCTTTGCTAGATCGCTAGATCGGCCGACGAATGCTTGCGCGATAATGCCCACCTGTACCGTGTTCTATACCTATAGAACGCGGCTTGGTCGCGCTTTACCCGCGTTACCTACCATCCTCTATCCGGCTTAAACATACGGTTAGAGGGCTTATTGCGCTAAAAGAGGAAGCTCGAACGCTTCGATCGCGCGCCATTAATCGCCGACTCTTTGCCTCCAACTTGGTGAAACGGATTCGTCGCTAATATGGATTCGCGAGAACACTCGACCGATTCCTACGTTTCTGATTCAGCGACGTTTCGTCGAAAGCTCGACTTTCGAATCTCGACGTTTACCGAATGTCCATCGGTTTCGAAAGTGTCCATTCAACGGCCTGGTATGTAACGACGTGCGAGAAATTTTCTTTCAGAAGCAAGGCGTTTCTTCGACAAATTTCATTCTCCATTTGCGACTTATTTGCGCACGTAAGAGAACCTGCCGTCGATTATTTGCTCCTATTCGATCCGAGCGAAACCGTAGAACGACGACTGGCTATCCTTCGATCTCGATGATCTTTCGATATTTCCAACAACTTTGACCCGATCGTTGATCGGCATAAATCACAGAAAAGCAGTAACAAAGAAATGCGAATTAATATCGGACGAATTCCTCGAAATACGAATAAACGACTCGCTGTCAACGACATTTCGTAATATGGCAATGTCGCGATAACTCTGGACGCGATCACGCGTATTCCGCAATACGTACAGCGTGGATCTATTTTCAAATTGACGCGATGATTGACCAAGCCGCCGCGTAAACTGAAACAAAAATGGTTGATCGTTTCGACAAAACGGCAGTTAGCACGCTCATTACGTCGTATAGCGTTATTTTCGCGTTACGTCAGCCGAACCCTTAGCCGCGTATATCTAAGATAAGAAGCGACAAACTAAACGAACGTCTACGATAGTTTCTTTATCAAAATAAAAGCGTCCGATTCACCTACATATGTATCGGCGTACTTATTCTTTTATCGTCGGTGATTACCAACAGACGATCTCTTTATTACGCTTGTTGGCTCGCTTCGCTTTTCTATCGAAACGACAAGTTCCAGGTGATTGTAATTTCTTTCTAACGGACCGAGAAAATCGTTTTATACCAACCTCGTACCTCCTGTTTCGTAACTACCTATTCCGTATACTTTCTTTCGTTGTTCTACCGACGCGTTACTGTGAAAAGTTTGAGTCAAGTAATCTCGGAGTATACGCGTATTAACTTTGTACGTACGTAGCAACCAATGCGATTGTATACCTAGGATCGTCGAAATTTTATTTAAAGGTCATCGCGATAGAAGCGCGTAATTACCTAATTATCGCGCACTCTGATCTTGGAATATTTCCTCGCGGAAATCCGGTTGTCGAGTCGATGATATAAGTAACGGGGTCGAGCACCCACTAGAACATTGTGGCAATTTTCGTATCAAAAGTTGGTGTCTATCTAGCGAACCGGGGCGGACACGTTGCACGTATTAATTGGTTCAACGTGCCGCGAAACACTTGTCCCCGTTTAACTGGCGCGTATTAATCCATTTTAAAATTCAGCTACTTTATCCATACGTGGCGTGCAACGTGTATACACACTTACGAGCGATGCACGTACACTCAAGGGTCTCTTTATCTCTCGGTCGGCTCCGTCGGCTCCGTCGGCTCCGTCGGCTCCGTCGGCTCCGTCGGCTTCGTCACAAGTCGCTCCTCGAAATCTTTTTTTCAAAAGCTTCGAACCACGTTTGTAACAACAGAGGCAAGCGCGAGTAGGGTTTAACGGCCGGTTTAAGGGAGAACGTTGGCTACGTTAACGTACACGTTACGTCGATGGTTCCACGCGGACGAATTAAACGGTCGAAGATGGGAATTCGCGTAATTCGTCCAACGCGTTACTTCCACGCTTATCGCGCACGAGCATCGCTCGCGGGAAAACTGCAAGTACTACCCCAAAGAAATAGTAAAGCAAACGCGTATTTGTAATTTTGTATCCTTCGGAATTTCCTCGAGCGAGTTCGTCGTCGAATTTTGCCCCAAGATTTATCGTATTCGCCTTTATTACAGCTACTCTGCTATATTAGCGCGTATAACGTCTAGTTACTCGTCGTCTACGAGTTCTTTTAATTAACAACGTTTAAGCTACATCGGCCGGGACGAAGGGTACAGACAGGACAGGTACACGAACGGACAAAGTGGAAATTCCTCGATGGAATTGGTATCGTGGCTAGATCCAAATACTTACATTTTAAATCGTAAAATGTCCCGGATTACAGAGTCCCTGTGTTTGTTCAAGCACGTTAAAAACTGCTACGTACTCGTGGAACCTCGAGTAGTCCTCGACGAAAGAACACGCGTCGTAAGAATAGTTGTCTCGCTCGAATATTATTTAGCGTAATTTACGAGGCTGTTGAATTTCGACATACAGGGGTATGTCGAATAACCGAACGACGACGACGACGACGACGAGTTTACGTTAGACGTACGTAAAACGCACGTACGCGAAAATATCTTGGAAGAAGGCACCGGTAGAAGCAACTTTTAGATATTCGTGATATTACGTACGTGGCGACGCGCGTCTCGGGTTTGTTTCGGGCAAACCGTTTCCCTCGATAACACTCTGCAGGGTCTAAGGTGTGTTCAACTTGCCGTAAGGTCGATCGACCGTGATGAATTTCACGGAGAACAGCCGATCGCGTGGAAACCGAGCGGCTATTTTCCCTTCCTTCGACGAACGCGACGAGTCAGGCGACGAACGCTTTGGCGAGTTCGTCCGATACGAGTCGCGTGTTTCGCGAACATCCGAGATTTCGCGAGGAAGATGTCGCGATTCGCTAGGGTGCGAAAAAAAAGTAAAAAACATTTGTCTCTCGGAATACGACCTTCGCGACGATTTACAACGACGTTTTGTTGGACATCGACGTCGGACAATTGGAAAAGTTTTTGGTAAAATCTTCTGCTTCTTCTCGATGGTGCTTTCGTACTACCAAGCGCATTGAAATCGAGCGTAAAAGACACTGAAAATAGAGAGACGAAGGAATTACGAAGAAGGGAAAAAAGATTCGATCGTACAAACGCATGGTCGAAGATTATTTCAATCGGTATGTTTTTAACGATATTACAAGTTACGCGTATAAACGAGGAAAATGTTTTAGCGAAAGATAACGATAATTGCCACTAGATATACTGCAGCATTGTGTAATACTTTTAAGCCACCGTTTGTTTACTAATTGCGCGATAGTTCGGTTTAACTGCCGACGTTTAAACAACATTTAAGACAGTTTATAGATGTCTACGAATGATTAAACGGTCTAGTTTGGATCGAAGATTCTACGTTGTATTATACGCGTATACCGCTCTATATTATTATATATTATATTATATTATATTATATTATATTATATTATATTATATACATAAAAAAAATTCAAACTTCGTAATTAACATTCTTGACTGGAAAATCAAAGATTACAAATAAGCCGCTCTTCTACGTCGCCCCGAGTAAAATCTTGTTTTTGGAGATTAAAATAATGTAAAAACGAAATTCTATAGCATCCGTCACTCGCTCGATCGTTTAATCGGTCGACTCGCTAGCTGATATACGACGATTCGTAACGTACGACAGACGATTTCCTACTTTTAATCCTAAAATGCATCCTTGTATCTCTATCGTCTCTGTTATACATCTTATGCGTCTGTTATATCATATTTGTATTCGTATCTAATATCAATTTAACATCGACGATCTAGGTACCAGTTAAATACGCGAAACGGTAAGGTTTAGTTTTTTATCCATAGTATAGATTTTTGTATCGTTTCGTCTAGAGCAAAACAACCAAAAACGACTATCTCGTATAAGACTGTGCGATCTTCCACGGTTCAATGTCCGTGCAAATTACCGTGCAACTGTCAGAACCGAAACTCGTACATCGTGACGTTCAACGTGAATCTAGCAGAGTCAGTCAGTCCCAAGAGAAGCCGAAAGACAATCCGCGCGTTCGCGGTTCGATTCGCAACGTGAAGCGATACAAAGGCCGAATCGCGTTGCGCTTCGATATTGCATCGAGGTATCCGCACCGCGTCCGACCCAAGCTATTACGTCTACGCAAATGTTCCCGTGATGTAAATCTGTCGAGGAATGGCCGACCTCGAAATTGCACGGCCTAACCGATACCGCAGCTCGTTAGCTGGCCGCTCGTTTCAATCCGCATTTTCTATCTCGAGCGAACGATTTCCTATCTTCTTCGTCTTTTCCCCCTTTCCTCGACGCTGGAGCCACCGATCTACGTTAAAAATATAAACAGCTCGTATAAACCGACTTGAAAGAAATATACTATATACCTACGCGATCCGGGCGATACGACGAAAACAACGCTTCGATACGTGATAAATACGCTTTAAAAAGTAGATGGATTCGAAGAAACGCCGGCGTTAATCTCGTTGAAATCATTTGCAAAGTTCGATAACTCGTAGGTACTCTATCGCGCGTTGATTCACGGATCCGATAGTTTCGCCGCGTTCCTCTTGCTTGTTCCCAAGTTGTCCGTCTCCTCTTCTTTTTTCTCGCAGTACATACGTATCTGTGACATGTTTCGATAAATCGATCGTTGCTTCGAAACTTTCCCTCCTTTCTGCCGATATTTCGCAGAAGATGGAACGGAATGCTCTGCGTTCTCAGTTTGATCGCAAGTTGGCTGTAACGGGAGGTGACGAGGTCCGTTTCGATCGAGATTCGTTTACTACACGTACTTATCGCGCGTCCGATGGAGCGTCGCGGTGCAACGACGTTTTCGACTAGCCTCTGGGGCGAATATTAACAAAGGAGGGTCGGTTGCTGTAAAAAAAAGGGAGGAAAATAAATCGAAAGGTAGACTAAAACATCGTGTACGAAGTTTCCGTTGTCGGAAACGTTGATTCATGGAGAGCCAACGCTTTGCCTCGGATGGATGTTTGCAAAGGTTTTCTAGTCGTCCTGGCGCGTTTACGCCCAGGTTAGAGGGTGTAGTTGACGTGGTTGGAGCTATTGCTTTTTTTTCTATTTATTAAAGGATCGTCGAGAATCTCGTTGAGTCGAGAGCGCTAAACTGTCAAACAGGGAAGCTCGATTTTTCGGATATAAACCCGCGTTCTCTCTCGAACGCGTCCGTATTTACTCGTTCGTTTCCGATACGATGTAATTCGGTTTGTTTAATTCGTCGACCGCTACACGGACGACTAAAGTATAGCGGTAAACTCTGCGCTTCATTTTGACACGAAAGAAGATTCTTCCGCCTTTCGTTCGATCGACGACGGATAAAACGAAAGTCAACTTTGCGCCAACTCCTTGCGTCTTGGAATTCGTTAAAATAACGGTAAAAGTAAAATATAGCGGAAAGTACAGAAATTCTCACGAGTTTCCGCGAACGGAAGAATCGGCGATCCCGTTTGCACGTTCGCAGCAGGCCGATCGAAACGAGAACGGTTCTCGACAACTCGAACTACGAAATCCTAGATCGCCTTCTAGATTCTAGATTCCCTTCGATCCCGGCGGCATTCTTTTCGTCCATCCGAGACCTAACGACCCATCGAACACGCTCGTTAAACGGACTTCTCGGCTCTTCCACGATGGCCGATTCCGCCGGGGTGAGTCTAGAGGGGTCGTAAATCAGTAGCTATCGATGGCACGTCCAAGGTTTGTCTCTTCGTTGGAGCAACGATCGAAGGAGGACGGTGGATTCTGAAACCGTGACATAAAAGCGACGTTCAACTTGGAGATTGAAAGTTTCCTTGCGAGTTTACTCGCCGTAAAACATATGGCGGTGCAATTTTATTCCGCGGTACAGGTTCTACAGTTTTCGAGATTCTCTTTTCTTTTAAAGTTATCTTCTTGCAAATCGACGCGTCCGCCCGAGAAAGAAATTTTCCAGTTTCCACTCTTCTGCAAAAATTCGATTTTTATCGTCTTGTCGGATACGAACGCGTCAAGTACCTATTCATATTTTACCGTAAAAACGTATCTTATCGTAATGACATAACGATAAAGCGAATAAAGTGAAAAGTAGCGACACCTTGCTTTTTTTAAGTCGCCTGTGTACGAACAAGGGTTGCAGAAGTTGGTAATCTCGTAGATTACGTTATCAGAGCGATTATCATGCTAGGAAGTTGAAACCATCGTCCTATACCATGCGCGTTGATCGTACTGTCTGTGACACTAGTAGGTTTCGCGCATTTTCATCCGATAACGGATAATGTATCAGATTCGCGTGCTTTCGATTCGCGTACATTTGCGAGCCGTAGCAAAAGGCTTTCGATACGCGTAAACAGATGTTTTTCCGCGTTTTCGACCGAGCGAATCGTACATTATCATTTACAGCTTCGGAATACGAAAGGATACGCAGCGTATATGCACTTGGCTGCGATGTCAGTTGCAAAAATGGTTGAATTACGAGCGCACCGTATCGAACGCGAACTTGTCATTTTCTAGCTTTGTAGAATTTGCTCGAAAACTGTTCCATTCTACGAAATATATATATATAAATTGTCGCGGAGGTTGAAAATTTGCGAAAACACGAAAGTTACAGAACGTAGATATTTGGAAGATACGCGTGATCGATTTCGCCTAGCAATCGTAATGTTCCAACCATCTTTGTTTTCATTTTCGACATTTAATCTTTTACTCTCGTTTAATTGCTTGCGTCGGACAATCAGCAAACAACGAAATCTCGCCTCTCTCGTCGATTAATCGCGACTCGCGAACTTGGACCGACATAGTACCGGTAGGAGACGAACGGCGTTCGCGGCCATTGTACAAGCGGTAATAAGCTTGTAACGTTGCGTAATAAATTGTGTTCGACTTTACGATGGCTTCGTCGCTGACACGCGTGTATACGCATATTATATTACAGGTACACACTGACTGTCCGGTTGCATGTACCGCGTAGCGAATGTTTGCTCTTTAAGTTTGCCGATTAAAATATCGACGTTTAGGAAATTTCCTACGTTCTTATCGTCGTTTCAATTCAGCCGGTTTCAACATTAATTATCTATAAAGAGCCGAAGTAAGTGTACAACTAACCGTACACTTTCGAATCGCTCTGCGCACGCGGCAGACTTACAGATTTGCACTGTCGATTAAGTGGCACGACCAGGGTCCAAGTCCGCAAGCTTGCGGATGAACAGATCGCGGACGCGGGAAACGCGGGCGGTGGCGTCGATCGCTGGCACGCCAGGAATCCTGGCGTTTCTGGGTTAGAGGCGTTAAGGCCAATTCGTACGAATGCACGCACCCGGTATGGTACGCGACCCGTCGTTCCTTCGATCGATCGATAACGCCCGCCACGCTCTCCGTAGACGCTGCCCGTAGACCCTATCCAAAGCGAATTTAGAGTCCATTGCGGCCGCCGTTGTGGCTTCGATTATTCCATTATCGATTGCTATTCGTCGGAGCGTTGGTCGGCTACGAGCGGCGGATGAACCGCGTTCTTGGTGTTTCGAGATCGTCGCTTTAGCGTCTAAAAAATACATCCTCGACGTAAGAACGTTTAAACGCGGAGCAATCGACCAATTGATCGAGATATAGGTGTAGCGCGTGTTCCGTACGGTTGATGAAATTTTCGGCGAAACGTAGCCGATGGTCGAAACTCGAGAAGACGATAACTCGCTCGGGCCGACGCGACGAGTAGCGAGAGCAAGACGATCGGCGAAACAGAGAACAGATTTGCGAGTTTGGTGCCGAAAAAGGAGGTCGGGGCCGACCGCGACCGAAGAACGAACGATTGGATCTACTGGCGCGTAAAGCTTGGCTGGTGGGTGTTGTTGTTTTCCGCGCATTACAGCGGAACCATTAATTCAAATTAGAGCACGTTTCACTGGTTCACTGGTTCACCGGTAAGCTCGGCATAGATGTAGGTCAAGTGTTCTTCGCGCGACACATTTTGGCCGCGGAACAACGAACCGGCCAACGAATGCCCGCCAAATAATAATTCCTGCCGAGCTACGTTTTGTCCAGATCCTATTGTGCTCTCGCAACAACTCTTCTTCCTCTTCTTCCTCCTCTTCTTCTTCCTCTTCTCCTTCTTTCTCTCCTTTGCCTTTGTACCGCGGTTGTCTTCTTTTACTTGGAGAGAAAGGCACAGGTGGAGCAGAGGCAAGGCAGTAAGAGAAAGAGAGAGAGGGAGAGAGAGAGAGAGAGAGATTTTCATCAAGCTTTTGTCGAGCCGATGTTTTCAATTAATTGCGCCGGTGATGATAAAAAATATAGTTTAACATACCAAAGCGTACATTTTTTCAGAAACTTTTCCTTTACACGATGGAAATTTCTCTTTCGTCGCTCTTTTCCTACGCCCGGTAACATCTAATCCGCATCGAAGAATGAAATTTTCCAACTGCGAATCCCGCGGTCAATATTAAAAAACTTTGATCGCGCTCTGTAAGAAACAGGAAGAAACGCGACAAGTATTTGATCGAATCCAAGTTTCTCCTTAATTACGTTTCCTTTATTCGTCGAATGTCTTGATTCTTATTTGTACAAGTCGAAATAGGTACACGAAAGAATTAACTTTTCAGCAACTCGTGAAAGATTTTCTCTCCTTCGATGATAATTTCGTTTGCTTTAAAAAAAAGTTGATCGTAGGCAATGCTCCGATTATGAAAATTCCTATATCTTTTACTTGATTACGCTTTCTCTTTAGTCGACACCGAAACGAAAATTTCCTCTTCGTTTCTATCCTTAAATTCGTTTCAACTCGCTATGGCGTTAAACCTAACGCGTTGTTTTATCGGTCGTATTTGGCAATTCGCTTGGATTCTAAAAGAATCAAGTAGTCGGTCATTCGATGATATAATCCGACAATGTATATGGCGTAACCAGTCGTCTCTGTATTTCGGCTGAATGCCGAATTCAAAACGTAATCGACGTTTCATCTATAATTCTAATTCCAATCGTAATCGTACTTTGTACTTTGAATAAGTAAAGACCGTACTGATCGGTAGAAACGATACCGCGTAAAAATAGGAATAAATCGTTAAGCGATAAAGGAAAAAAAAGACTCGATTGTTTCGTTCGAATTTGTTGCTCGATTTACCATAGGATTAACACTGCAACTAGCAAAACGCAGAAACAGCGAGCTTCTTTATTTTCTCGCAATTACCAAAAACACGTACATACGTAAATTCTACCGATATTTCTTGTCGTCCGCGCGTGTCTCGGTCGTTGAAACGTGGTTCTTGAAAAAGAGTACGCTTTCGGAATTTGAAATATTTAAATAAGCGCGACATCTTCCAGCGGGGCTCGGTATTCGGAGTAAAATAATCGCGAGAAACACGATACGTGTACATCCTACGTACGTAGCGAAGGAACGTCTAACGAGCTTTTTGCTACAAGCACGAAAACATCAAAGCCTTTGCCTTTCTTCTTCAGTTCATACGATATCGATACATCGTTGTTCGAGCGAGAAAATATCCTTTTAAACGGAGGAAATCTTTGCTCGCGATAGAAACTAACTTGAAAAACGAGCTAGGATTTCGCTGGATTCGCTGGAAGCACGCCTTTTAACGGCATACGATGCCAAAATCAAAGTTTCGACTATTATTGGGCGTTGGACACACCTGCGAATGCATGGTCGACGAATTATTTAAATGGCCGTGGCCTCTTATCCCATGGAACGACGATTTTACGATTTCTACATTCTACTCCTGGATCACTTATGCGTTTTCCTATATGTCGCTTTGCTGGATCATATCGAATCTACTAAGAAATATTTAAGCACGCGTGTCATTAACACGTACGTGTCAACCATTTTCTACTAGTTTGCCGATATAATACCGTCCATCGTCTTTTGAGAAGGTTATCTAATACCAAGTACGAAAAACCTATTCAAATTTGAAAACTACTTCCTTTAGCGATAACGTACGACGAGTAGAGACGATTCAAACGCCCGTGCCCCCTCCCTCTCCTCTATTCTATTCGACGATTTTATGCATAACTTTGATGGAGACTAATTTTCTTGCACAGTTGACCAACCAACCGACTAACTCGACGCTTTGCTTCCACGATACGGACTGGCTCCAACACGGTTCGAGAATTGGAGAATCCCCGTACGAAACAGCACGCCGGTCGCGTGTAAAACCTAGCTTTGCGTCAATTTGCGACATTCGTCGCGTGATAAAACAACGACTTTAGAACAAATTTATTTAGATTATAAGAATTATATATTTCCCTCGTGTAAATACTAGTATAGTTCTTTTCGTTTGGCGTATTATTAAGTAGAGTTTCCACTCGTCCAACCGCGTCGTACGTGGCAAACTTCCGTTCGAACAAGTCGCTGCAAGTTCGTCGTGAGAACGATATTATTCTTCGATCAGCGTCCAGGCGAGTCAGGAAGCAGCAGGATCCAAATTCCGCTCGAAATTTCCGCGCGACTTTTAAGGAAAAGCGAATCAAAGAAAAAAGAAGAAAAGCCAGTAAGAAGCTCGTTGAATTTCAATTGGATTCGATCGAACGTCACGACGGAACTTTTTCTTCAGGCTTGAAAATACCCGACCGAGAATCGTTAAAGCTTCCTTCGTGCCGAAAGCTCGAATTCCCCGAATCGCGTCTCGTCTTCGATATCTCTGTCAGGCAACGAACGTACAGCTCTGACTTGCAAAAGCATTCTCGTACACCCTTTAAAACGGAACGAATTTTAACAAATTTCTCCCTTTTTTTTTCGCAAGTTAGAAGGATCCGTTTTACGGATAGCGCGCAACGAACTTTTAAGAAACTGCAACTGCTGGCAATCGCGAAGAAAACGGCGAAGAAGAAGGGTTTTCGCGCTTTTCTATTCCAGACTGTAATGAAAATTTAAATAATACGTTTCGTAGATTTACGTCGGTCACAGCCGTACGTAGGTGTATTTATATACTGAAAATTTCATGGAAATCGATCGAAGCAAAAGCGAGCGACCGGCATCGAAACACGCGCGAACCTTTAGGTTTTAGGTACCAACCATTCTCTCGTACCTCGTAGGAAAGGTGTGACCGATTTCGGTGAGATTTTCAGCAAGTATACGACTGACGTAATTCCAGAGGAACGTATCTTTTATATCGTCACGGCGCGTCTTCGTCTACCGGTAGACCGAACCTACCGACCTGTCGAAAAATCCAAATCGCTCGGTCCGGTTCTGAAGAAATTGTTGCGTTTTAAGGTCACTTTCCGGTCCGATATAAATTCGATATTTATTCAGAATAGGATCGAATATTTAGAATCGCTAAAAAATGTTTCTTTCGACGCGATGGAATTTCGTTGCTCTTCGTTGCTCTTTGTTGGATCTTTGATCGGATGATGCGCTAAATAACGACAGGTGCGTAGAGTTACGTCATCGGCCCGAGACACGTCGTCGCAACGACGGTGTCGCATTACGTGTACCTAGTGCGTAAAACTTTTGAATCGCGAAAGAACGAGTGAATCGATCGAGCTTTTTACAACGTCCAAGTTTTAATCTATGCATTGCCCTTTCTCAGGAGGAAAAACCTCTCGTAAAGAAGATCGGTTCAGGTCGGAAAAAACCAGTCGGTACCCTGTTTGATCTTAATTGCCGTACAATCAACATTTTGCGTTACACGACTATCGAACACGTTTACATACGTTTCGCGATACAACTTGATCCGTGTAGCTTCTTCCATCGAACGAACGCTCTCGAAACCCTACTCCGCGACACGAACGTATCAAAACGCGAAAAATATCTCAAAGCCTTACGCCCGTGAATTGCCAACGAGATCCAATGGGAACCAGTCGTCGACGCACCGTTCGTTTTCGTCGCTACGTAAATGAAAATTCACGAGGCCGGGGGAACGCGAGGTCGTTGGAATTTCGAAAAGCCGGAGAACGTACTCGACGAAAAGTCGAGTCTCGCGGATAGTTAAAGACGGCACCGACGCCAAACATGGAACTTTGCGCAACCGATTCGCGGAGTCGGACCGTCCAAAACTTATCCTATTACGAGTTTCTCGGCGAAGGAGCAACAGCGAAAGAAGCTGCGTTTCGGTCTGGCGAACGAGTGCCTCTGCGAATTTTCGACGCGCTACGCAAACGAAGACGCAAACGGAGACGCAAACTGCGATCGAACGATAACCTGCCCGTCTGCTTCGAGACAGGTTCACGTGGAATACGTTCTTCTCGAAGCTGAAACACCGAAACACCGAAACACCGAAACACCGAAACACCGAAACACGAGTGACCCGCCTGAAAAGCCCAACAGCTCCTTCGCTCAACTTGGTTCCTTCGCGAGCGACCGATTAGAAAGAAGTTAAGAGGTCGAATAAGACGAGGATACGCCTTTAAAGCGCGAAACCCGTTCAACTCGCATCGTCGGTCGAGCTTTCCCAAAAGTTTCGCGACATTTTTTGCTTAAAGTTTCCGGCTTGAATTTGGATAACGTTAACAACGAGTGGCCCCAATTATCCCGAACGTTTAGAAATATTATTCGATAAGTTGGTTAGTTGGAAACCGTACGAGCGAAAACGAAACGCGGTTCGAGGTCGGGCGACGAGCAGCTTCTCTCGTTAGCTGCTTTGCTTTAGACGAGATCTTCGATCTCGTCGAATTTACCAGTAACGTCGTAAGGACCGACGCGTTGATCGAACGAAAGACTCTCTTGAAAACTCGAGAACATCGTCGAGACTCCTTTGGAAAAGAATTGGTCGTGTCTAACGGTAAGGATCAGTCGCTAATCCTCTTGTTTTCTGTTGCAGAAAAGTCGCTCTAGTTATCATCCTTACGAGAGCCGGTTTGGACTTGGATCCAAACGCTCTCAAGAGGTTGAAAGTTACGGTGCCGAAGCTCGGTCTGATTCCGTGGGTGGTCGAAGCGCTCGTCGTAGCTGTACTAACCAAGTATCTTCTTGGTTTGCCCTGGATATGGGGTTTATTGCTTGGAAGCGTAGTAGCTGCTGTTTCGCCGGCTGTTGTAGTGCCTTGCCTCTTCAGGTTACGCGCCAAAGGTTACGGAGTTGCCAAGGTGAGATTACATCGTTCTCCTGATACTTGTATCAGCAACTATACGTAAATCGTTGCCGATTTTAAATTTTGTCGATTTTAGACCGACAAAAGACCGACAAGAATCCGCAAACGCGTCGGCCTCTTTTTTTTTTGTATCCTTCGAAGCAGTTTCGTTCCAACAAGAGGGAAAATTTCGTGCGGCGAAATTTCACGCGTCGAATTAGCCGTGCCGCTGAAACGACGATTCGTCCCTTTGCACTTTGCGACGCGATGCGTCGGGGTGACGCGCGCGTCGACGAGCAATGCCCGCCAAGTTGCATCCGTTGGTCGGTAGCGCGATACGGTCGGAACGCTCGTGCGTCGCGAGCTTGCCGAATGCGCGTCGACGCTAATTAAATTTCTTCTCGCGATGCGATCGCGCACGACTAGACGCGAGAAAAATTCGCAACGAGCTCGGTGGTGGTGGGGCTCGGTCGAGCGAACGAGTCTTTTCGCGAACCGATGCTACCAACTCTGCCTTGTTTCGCCTTTAGCCGCTCCAACCGAGAAACTTCCTTTCCAAATATTATACGTTTCAAACCTATTTATGCAACTCGCAGTACCAGCGAAATTGCAGCTAGATTTCGTTCGGTAGATTGAATTTTCCCGGCCGAGCCGAGAAATAAAAACGCGTTTTATGCGGTTAGCGAGACTTTGTAGTCGTATCCGTGCTCTTCGAGAAATGATAAAACGACGTTAATTTCAATTTGTGCAAAATGTTCGACGAGTATAAGCGAACGCGTTTCATCTATACATGATGCGCTTCCGATCAACGCAAATTCTTCTTCGAACTTACTTATGATTTCTTTATAATTTCATAATTAGATCGCGTAAATCTAAAATGTTCCTATATATATATATATATATATAGGAACATATATATATATATATATATATATATATATATATATATATATATATATATATATATATATATATAGGATAAATATAGGATATATAGGATATATATAGGATAAAAAAAATATATATATATTGGTTTTCTTTCAGTCTTTCAAAATGATATAGTGTACAGGACGGTTGTTCGTTCGGTGCGAGCCCATCCGTATTCCAATAAAAAATACTTGCCCGAGTAACAACGTCGCGACCGCCGTTTTTCTCGTGTTCTGTACGTTTCAGCCCGTTTGATCTCGGATATGGTTTACAATATTCTTGCGGCGGACAATATTTGATAAATACGTTTCGTTGTCCTCTCCGAAGAACGTTCGCGCGTAATTTGTAGTTAAACGATGTTTGCAGCAGCAGACGCGCGTATCTCTCTAACGCCAAGTCGAGAAGCAAGCAAGTGGAGGAATAGTCGGCTGCGTTCGAGCTAGACCTGTTTAGCGTTATGATCTGTTCGCGTCGTTGGATCGCTTAAACTTGGAAAACCGCGGAGAGTCGCTTTCCGAGAACAGAAACGTTTCCTGGGAATCGAATACGCCAACAACCACCGATTGCGATAAATTCGAGGAAAACCGGTATACCGTGGAATTAGACGGGATCATAGATTAAACAGCACCGCCCTGTAATTGTACAGCGATCGTTAGATCCCGTGAAATCGCCATGGCCGAGATCCTCTTCGATGCAGGATCGGAGCAGGACTCGACACAACAGAATAGAATAAAATACGAAAAGCCAAATGTAGCTGCCGAGTTAAAGGGTAGCTTTAAACTCGCGTAAGCTCGGATCGAGGCGGAATACAGCTTACGCGTTATTCGCGTTACTTCCCTTCTCGTTTCTCGATCTTTCCCATCGAAACTTGTTGTTCTTCGTTCAAAATCTGCAACAACATTCTTACGTATAAAGAATCGTTTCGTTAACAGGATCGGCGTTATACGATCGATAAAATAAACGTAAATACGTGTTAAAATAGACCAAGTACCTGCGATACTTGGTCTGCTACTGTAATGCTTCTGACGCGGCATCGAAGACGTTATTTAATTAATTAGTTTAAAAAGACGAACGACTCGGCGGCACTTTTGCGCGGATCGAAACAGGGTGGTCTGAAATTCGAAGGATCTCTATTTACCTCGTATCAGATAGGATTACAGGTTGAACAGCGTTCCGTAATTGCGGCAGATTAGACTAGCAGCTGGATTTAGCCGGATCTTTACCGATGGAATTTACCACATAGGTGGTTATGCTTTGCTATTAGTTGTACTTCCGTAACGATCGTTGCTATTAAAAATAAAAAGTACACGGAATAAAGTAATTTAGTATCGCTAAATGCGCAACGATGAAAATTTGAAACTTAGTACCGTGGTATGATCCTTACTGCGCGATAACGCAAAATGACAAGAAATTAATCGTTTTTGTCGAACTCGGATCAACGATTGTTCCGTGCTCGTCGACTTACGCGCCCGGAACATCTCGTAAAAGAACAACGTCAAAATGAAATTTAACCGTATTCGTCGTCAAACTTTGTTCGAGTTCCAAGTAATCCTGCAGGCTAACCCAAATATCTTAAAGCGGAGACTAATTTTAATTTTTTATTTCCGACTCGAAAAAGGAGGCTAACGATCAAACTGTGATAGTTTGTCGGTAACTCTGTAAAATTTTTCAACGAATTTATACGGAAAGTATACGTTACGCAGCCAGTTATTCGAGACATTACCGATACGTTTTGCTACGTTTTCGTTGGTATTTCGTTGGGATAGAAAACGAAGGTTGTCGAAAATATCGTTCGTCGTTGGCCAAGTGATCGATATTCAGAGGGTTTGGTCTTTATTCACAGGGCGTATCCTTGCGCTCGGAACAGTCCGTCGGTAACAGTTCTTATTGACAAATCGACGTATTCGTGAAATCACGAAGGGGCGCGAGGGAATTTCCACGAATGGCTAATTCAGTACCGCGGGCGTCTGACCATAACGCCCCGTGACTACTTGTCCCACGTTCCAACTTCGCTTTGACAAATTTCGCTTGATGTCGTTTTATCGTTGAAAACAATCGAGATGACCGTTGCCGATACGATCGTACGTGTACGAAAGGCTTAATTATAATAATTTACTTAATTGTAATATTTATATTAATTAGAAGATTATGGAAAGCCCAAGATGTTGGAGAGAAATCTTTTCCGTCGTATCGATGTATCGTATCGTGTTTATATCGCGAATACGTACATATTTACTCGAACCGTTTGAATGATATAACGATATAACGCGATATAACGCAACACCATTTTCCAAAATTATAGATCGATCATTTAGAAATATACGAGTCGTCGAATCGTTTTTCCTTAAGGTTGCGCGTATCACGAAGAAAATTCAACGAAACGGCGACGGCAACGGCGACGGCGACGGCGACGGCGACGGCGACGGCGACGGCCACGTCATCGTCACCGAACTGCAAAAAGAAAACAAAAAAAAAAGCAGAATCATCAAAGACAGACTCGGACGCAAAGTTCATAGTCCAGGGACAAAAGTAGATACGTCCGGAAGATTTGACGCGTCGCAACGATACGGTCGTGTTTAAAATGGTAATGCGAAAAACATCAGCGAGAACGAACTGAACGGTGAGAGGCAGATAGAAGAAACGGTGGGAGGACTTAAATAATTCAGTTTAGAAAATGGAGTGGAAGCTGTTTGAAGAGCGCAAAGGCCATTCCTGGCAATGCGATATTCACGAGTTGAAAAATCTAGACCAGACTTTTTGTTTATTCGTCCCTCTTGCGGTTGAAGCAGCCGCGCGAGCGAGAAGAAATTAAACGCTTTGTCAAGAATGTGCCGAGTAATTGGCATTAGCCGCGAGATCAAAGAGGTTTCCGAGGAATCAAAGAGCAAGTCTCCGCGTGCTACGTACATGTTCGTTGCACTTTTAAGTAATCGTGTTTCCGGAGATAATTTCTGTATTCGGTTCTGGAAATAAATTTCAAACGTTTCAATCGATAGTATCATTTGGCACGTTAGAGGCCATTGAGTTTTCATTTAAGTCGAAGGTTTTTCGTAAATGTATTTTATAATTTGTAAATTTAGTTTATAACGGAGGAGCGTACATGGAATGAATATAACAGCGGAGTATAGCACTTTAGGCTTGAAAGGGTAGACCAAGGGCAAACTAATCGGTTAAATTAATATTCTGTCGCGTGCGTTGTTCGTTGCATATTACATGGATTTTCTACGTTTCTCGTTAACCGTTCGACCGGTACCGTTAACGTCGCCTAAAGTAATCGACGACAGATCGGGCTTTTTAGTTCGCTGGTCGCATATAGTTTGCGTAATTTTTCCATACATATTTCGTCGTAACCTATATCTTATACTTGCGCGATTCGCGCCACTGACAACGTGTCGCGTTACGCGCAAAATATAAGACGCGTATTGGAACGAAGCGCTCTAAAATGAAATAATTTCGTCAAAACTATGGTGCACCGGTTGCGACACGCGAGGCCATCGATCGTTTTAGCCGCGTTTCGTGGCTATTTTTATTCGCTAATATTTTTATTCACGGACTCGGAAAATCGCAAGCATCGACGTCTTGAAACGCGATTTGGAAGGGCCGTAGTTCCGAGCCCGGCCACTCGAAAATGGCCTCGTTCGACATCCTCGTTTACCAAACAGCTCGACAAATTTTCCAAGCACGAACTAAAATTGAAAAATAGACGACTCGTTTTTAAACGCAATCTATTACTTGCCCTATTTTTCTAGCAAGCGGACCTCCGCCGGTGCTGCACCGAGATACCGTTCGATCGGCAATGCGTGAACGCGGAAAACATCTATGTACACACACCGTCGAACGAAAAATGCAACGCGACGAAAGATTCTTCGAATCTCTCTTGCCAAACTTCCGAAACGATCGTGGAAAAGGAGAACGTACAACGAAACAAATCTTTGCACGAATCGCTGACGAATTGAAATCCCTTTGTCGACGGAGCAACTCGACGCGATTCAAGGAGTCCGCTAGAACGATCGTCGAACTTGAATCCCATACGAGGTATCGTGGTTGGATGACTTCTCGAAAGAATCGCGAGCGTGGTCTCGTTACGTTCCCCTTCCTCTTCCTCCTCTCAATTCTCTTTCGTTTCATTCTTCCCGATTCCTTCGACTCCGTTTCCTTACCATCTATCGGACGGCGGATTATTTTCATTGACCTCGAACGTTCCGGCTTAAAGTTCCTTAATGGTTTTCCAAGTTGCCGCGATGGAATGTGATTGCAGCCGATAACGAGGTTTCCGCGAGTCGCGGATGTTGTAGTTGTCGTTGGAAGGTAAAGAAAGTTACGAGGAGTAGGAGATGAAAAATACGGAAACTGTCGATTCCTGTCGGGATGCTGTTCGCAGAGACGAAACTCGGTGAGAAAATTGCTCCTCGAGGATGGCTAACGATCCTTTTCTTCGTTACTTCGCCGTCTCTTGGCGCGAATATAATTTAAATTTTACCTCCGTTTTGTTTAAATTTTAATATTTACGATCGGACGCGAGCGTGATGCTCATCGCCGATTGGCGCGGCCGCGTCTACTCGAACGGGCATAAAAGAGCCGAAAAACAAGCGAAAGGCGGGTGTTACGACATCGACGAGTGCAGCGAAGAGATATACCCTCGAACAGTAGTACATCCGGGAACGCGGGCGTCCAGGAATAATTCTAAAGGAACATCCGCTTGAAACGACGCATCCAAGAACACCGCAGGAACACGGTCTTTTCTATTTAAATATTAGACGATAGTCGCTTAACTCTCTCTCTCTCTCACACACACACACACACACACACACACACACCACTCACTCATTCACTCACTCATTCACTCACTCGCTCGCTCGCTCGCCTGTGCATTAGTTGCCGCGTATCGCAGAGCAAAGGTAAAGATTACCGCGGTAACAAGATTTAGTCGCACTTTCCGTTCCGTTATTTCTCTTGATTTCCACTTAAGAATTATTATTATCTCGAAGGCTGCGCTCATTACGTATATATTTATGTTCGTGTTTCTTTCTTTTACAACGTAAATCGTCGGTTTGTATGAATCGTCGTTTCTGCGTTTCGCCAAACCGCTAAAAGTGTTCACGGATTTAAATTTAATCGTTGCTTAATTTATTTTTTGCTCAATAGTCCGTAATCGCTCGATCGAGGCACTTATTCGATCTTCGTTATTGGTTTCCCTTCAGGGCATACCAACTTTGATCATCGCTGTGTCTGGAATCGATGACGCGGCATCGGTGGCGATCCATGGGATAATAAAGAGCATCATGTTCTCCCAGGATGCGCTCTGGTATCAGATCCTCCAGGGACCTATTGCCATTCTCGGTGGTCTCGGATTTGGAGTTCTATGGGGTTGGCTGGCTAAATATGTTCCGGAAAAGGGAGACGTAAGTACGCCAAATTTTACTCGCTTTCGTTACGTCGATGATACTCGCGCGAATAATCAGTGAGATCGTCTTTAACGGCACACGTATCTGTTTTATCTGTAAATATACGTTGGCGGTAAATATCCCCTAACTTGGACACAGGTATTGGTACCGGTACTGGTACATGCATCGTCAGAGACTGATGTCGAATTTTACCGATAAAACGGCGACAGTCGTGTCTCGTTGCGACGCTAACGAAACTCGCAACGTTTTATACAACGCGCACAACGTATGCGTGAAAGCTTGGTGATTGCGCGTAAGAGGGGTTGCGCCTTCGATTTTCACGAAATTTAAATACGTCGTAAAACTGATCGTTCCGAAGCGTCTTCTTTCTCTACGCGTATAGCCGCCGTTCGGCCACAGTCCTCTCGAGTTTTGCCAGAGATTCGAGCGCGTCGCGTGGCAGCGCGTGCATCGGTGTGGCGCGACCGCTTGTCTCCGCCGTATCTGAAAACGTATCGCGGTAGCCAGGAAAAATTACGGCCAACGATCCAACGGGTCACGGGTCACGGGTCACGAAACAGCGAGGTGGTGAGTTAAAGTTCTTGAGAATCGGCACCGATCGATGTCGCGGCAAACAAGGTCGTGTTTCGCACCGAAAGCCTGACAAGCACCTTGCCCGGTGCATACCCAGACGATACACACAGACGATACACACAGACGATACATCGAATAAAAGATTTCATCGTACGACCCCGACACCGTAGTTCCAAGCCCTTATCCGATCGTAATTCTGTGATTTCGCTCGTTCCGGCGACCGAAGCGCGTATACTTTAACGCCTGACCGATTTCGCTGAATCGTTAGATCGTGGCGCAAACTGTACAACGATCTCGTTAGGTTTCATTAGACACGGTTTCTGTACACGGCGCTGTAAATTATCCGAGAGTCTCGGCCGCGCGTCCTAACATCGCCTTTCCATTCATTCCGCAAATTCTACGAATCGTGGACTGTTCGCGATGATTCACGATGCCGTAACGCTCGACCCGATCCCTGTGCAATGAAGGATAATGCTTTGGCACGCGGCCCTCGAGTCCGCTGTTTAACGGCGACGTCGTGCTCGAAACAAGCCTCGCGAACCATCTCGATACGATACGACTGGCAATAGACCGGTGCAAGCTGGTTGCGCGGAAACGGGATCAACGAGCCGAGCGCCGCCTTCTTCTCCAAACGAAAGCGGGTCTAGAGAGACACGAGGCTCGAGAAAAATTGGGCCGATTCTTCTTTGTTTCCCGACTCTTTGATCTCGCGTGGTTTTCACACTACCGAAAGTGCGCGACCATGTCGCGACCATGTACCGACGCGTACGAATCTTACCTTTAGCGCGTATCTGTCTTTGATCAGAAAGCTACCGATGGCCGAGACCGTCGTGCGACAGGAGTTTCGGCTGTGTTAACGCGTTAAGCTTGAAAATCGATGTTCGTACATCGACGCGATGTCTCGCGCGACGTTTCGCGACAGCAATTGCTCGGTACGGTTTTCTTGCCTTTTCTCAAGCGCGTTTCATTCGACCAACGACGAGCTACGAGAGGTACGAAACGATCCATCGGGTAAAATAAGATCGCTTCTGTCCGTCTTCGTTCTACGGCTCGATTTAGACGAGCGTACATTTCCAAGACGTATTCGATCGCGTCAACCTAAAAATCTCGTTGTACGGCCATAGCCGTATTATTCGCTCGAGTAACGCAGATAATTATTGGACGACGTTTTCCCAGCGAGGGAGATCAACTTCGAACGATCGAATCGGAAAGCGAGTCGATCGAACGATAGTGGAAACGATGTCGCGAAGCTTCGAGACTCGTAGCACGGACGACGATTCTTAAGCGTTCGGCGATTCAAAGGATTCCGGCCGTCCGACGATGGAAACGACAGGACCACCGATTCCAAGGATTCGGGCAAGCGACCGCGTTTACGCCATCGAGGTCCACCATCGACGACACCACGGACACGCAGAATGAGAAGCATCGTTACGATCGTGTCCGTAAATCATTGCGAGCGCTAAAGTTTCGACTCCTCCTCCACCCTGATCCGATTCGTGTATTCGCGGTTCGTCCGCGCGTCTTTAGCAAGCGAATTTCAATTGCGCGTTGTAAACGGGAAATTCGAGCGTGTCGCGGCGATTCGCGCGAAATTCTCGTTCGCGCGATACGATATCGAGAGATCGTCGATCTTGCCGCGAAACGTTCTCGCGTTCACGCTCGTTGACGCCAGTCGTGGCTCGGCGGTGCCGTTTCTCATCGGATACGTGGCACATTCGCGGTTGTTGACGATTCCCTGCAGACCAGCCGCGCTTATTTCGCCGGATACCGAGCCGAGCCGAGCCAGCGAGAAGGAGCCGACGGAATTTATTATTCGCCTCGCGTTCCGACGTAATTTACGCTGGTTGTTCGCACGGACGCACCACTCGACACGCAAAGTGTACGTTATCCGTCTTGGCCCGCCACCGCGCGGTTCAATTAACAATTCCGTGGCGGAAGTAGGCACCGTGCGCTTATTACGTTTCCCCTACCGATAATTATTACCGTTTGCCGTTCGGCAATAATTTCTTCCGCTCTGTTGGTCGTTGTTGCTCGGCGAGTTTGTTGGAATATTCGAGGCGAAAGATCGAAGCGAATCGTTCGTCCGCTGCGAGGCGCGTTTCGATCGAAATAACAGGCGATCGCGTCATCTTCGATCGACCGTTGATCCTTAACTCGCGCAACCACTATGTCGTTGGAAGCGTTGCGACGTCTACGAGCTCGAGACGTCGGCGAGATAATTTCGACCGATTTGATTCAACTTTGAGTCCCGAGCCCGAACGATTCCGTCTGTGCCGCTCCTTCCACCGATTTCGACCGCTCGAGTCGTTCGAGCAGCGAAAATAATTTTTCCAACGGTTTTCCGTCTCATCGAAAACGTTGTTCGCCTTTTCTGTCGTAAACGTGCTTTCGACGATCTTCTATTTGCTTGCGAAGCGAATCCTTAGCTTACGTCGGTTCAACCCTCTCAGTAGCCAGCCAACTACCGGAACTCGGCTGCGCGATTTTCATCGCGAATAAACGTCACGAAACGTCATGCGGCGTCGCTGCTGTGTCTGTCCCAACGGCGATATCGCGCGCCGGGTATTCGCAAATTATCGAACGAAACGACCCGTTTCTCCTAGGAGATGAACAAACGGTGACAAACTCTTCCGCGGCCACGAGCCAAAGCGAGAAAGAAAAGAAAGGACGAACCGGCCGAAAGAGATGTTGACAAGGGAGAGATCGATTCCCCGAGAGTCGTTGAAATTCGTTTCCGACTTCGACAAAGTGACTCTCGCTCGCCGCGAATTTGAGAGAGCCAAGATGGAGAAGATTTAAAAACGCGAGAGGAGAAACGTAAAGGCGGGGACCGATGGGTCGATCGACGAACAGGGGTTTCACCGATGTTGCCCGTTCTTCCCCCCCCCCCGCCCGCCCTTTCAACGCCAACGTCTCGCCTGGAAATACTCGTCCCACGACCTCTATACGGCGAAAGAAGCTGCCTTTCTTGCTCCTATTTCCAACTTTTGCCAACAAGAGACGAGCCCTTTCGGCGTGTGATAACCGGAGAGCTCGATCGTCTCGAGAGCACGGTTCGTATTGAAATTTTTGTGCGGATGGGAGGTTCGTTAAGGGTGGAAAGAGCGCGGTTCGGAGGCTCTTTTTTATTACCTTTGGATATTTCGTCGAGTCGGATTTTGGACCAGTTGCTTCCGATTCATTGCATTCGGATTTCCTGGTTTCTCGCGGACAACGCTGTCGTTTTCCGTGTATATAATTTATCATTTTCGGCATATATATTTCGACGTAGAGATTTGACGATGCCGAGAGCACCTTCGTCGATATGTACGATATATGCTAGCAGTTTTCTTCCTTTTTTTTTTCTTTTTTCTTTCTTCAATCGCTCTGCTCGTGAACCAAGGCGGCTTTCGCTTGGCAATTCGTCCACTACGTCCGAACTATTATAGTATTCGATCTCGATCGAGTTTTAGAATCGTCAATTTTCTTTTCTAAATCGCTTTAAGGGGAGCATATTCCGATGTTGTTCCGTAGGTTACGATCCCCCAATTTTTATACTTCGATCCTACTGTTACGTTTAGCAAACAACAAGAAGAATTCGTAATGTTGTAAGAAGATGACTTGACTGACTTCGCGTACAATTTGCCCGATTCTCGAATATTACTTTTTCATCGTCGTTTGTAACGAAAAAGCAGAAAACGTGGCAAAGAGAATTCGAGCAGAGAGTCGTACAGACCAATTAAGACATTAACGTGCGAAAAGAAATTAAGTTTATTCCGCTAGAACGAAAGGGTGCGTTCGACGTTTAAAAATCGTTGTGATTTTCTAAAACAAAAAGAACAAAAAAATGTTATCTCTTCGGAGAGAAGTAATTGCGGTAAAGTAACAAATGGCCAAAAGGTGTCCGGTAACTTGCTCGGAGAACCCTTACCTTGGCCAAATAGCAGTGAATGGCAATTAACGTATCGTAAAGCCAAGTGGGTACAAGACACCGACAAGCGTACTCGAAGATTTATGGGTCAGTTTCTCAGGATTAGGAACCTGTGTAACATCCTCCGTATAACCTACCTGGCATACCACGTACAACCATTTTGCGATCGTACATCGAATCGCCTTACTCGTCTCAGCCTCCGTGAGACGATACGGCTTCGATCTGAAAAATCGGCTTGTCCTTTTTTATCTCTTACGTATCTATTTGTACCTCTTTGTTTATGATCAAACTGTCAAGATGAATTGTTCATAATTAAACGCAAGACCGAGTAATTTGCCACTCGGTTCGTCTTTATCCAAGGACCGTCGATTTTGTTGCGTATCGTTTCGTTTCCGTTAGTCTTCTCTTGTCTCCGCGACGGAACGCGTTCGTGCAATATGATTCAGGGGACGCGTAGTTTAACGCGTACAAAGCTTGCAACGAACTTGGTTAAAGTTCAGACCGCTGGATGCTTGCTCCTATTCCTACAAATCGAAACAGTTTCACATATTCGTGCTCGTGGTAACGTTTCAAACCCGTATTCGAGCTACGCTCGATTTATTCCATCGACCAAAGACTCATCGAAGATAGAGAAAGTTTATTAAATCGGACGATTTTTCCAATTATACGACTTTACGCAGTAGCGGTTCGTAGCGAACGAATTTATCGATAATAATTAATCACGCTCGTTAATTGCAAATAGACGCGCTTTAATTCGATACCGGTGCCGGACATATTTGAAACTGCCGCTAATTAAACACTGCCAATTACTATGTCGCAAATTCGTGACATTCGCGATGCAGACTCGGTAACGTTGTTCCAAACAGCTGACAGAGTCAGCTTGAAAATAATTATAGCCGGTTGTAACGAAAATTCGACGCGCGTTCGACGGACGTCGACATTCTACGATATTTGATCCAACCGAAAGAAAGAGAAAGCGTTTCGATAAACGATTCAGACACGACGCGACGTTTTCTACAATCGGGAGGAGATGAAATTTACGATATTCGCGATGCTTGTTGCGCTAGCCAACTTGCTGGAATCGACGAAACGGAACGCGAAAGGGTTATACGTGTACGTATGTACGTAGAAAAAAAGTTGCTGGCAACGACGACCGTAACAACGTATTCCAAGGCCATCGAGGAGGTAGTCGAACGTTACGCGTTACAATACGCATAGGAATTACGAACAAATCGACCGCAAACATCTTTCTCCCGTAGTTTCAAGCTTCGTCGTACTTGCAGCGAACTTCTCGTCTCCGTCCGGTACGATAAATTCCGTCTATTCCGCAAAAGCGGTTTCAACGAAATCAAAGTGCGACGAGATGAAATTGGCTGGATCGTACAGAACGTAAATTTAAAACGACAAAATAGTGCACGCGTTTATCGTGATTCTCGCGAGGGTCGACGCGCGCGATACGAGAATTCGCGACAAACGGACAAAATACGGACAAAGATTCGAATAGATCGAGCGCTGCTATAAATTTCATCTCGGCTAGGCAGGGCAAACAGTCTGGTAAGAAATGCGATTTCCAACGGTGTTTCGAGCCAAAGCCGAGAGAAAGCGGCGGAAAATGCGAGAAACGGGCAAATAGGTCTGGTATCTCTGTTCGAGTGCGTTTCCGCACGGGGAATAACAGCGCGAGAACGATATCGATACGATCGGCCGTGACGCGGTTGGAAATTCTTTCGGCGGAAACGACGTTGACGCGGATCGCCGGTCTATCGCGCAACAGCGTTGCAGCGGAGAACTACGAAACGTTGCACGATTTCCAAAGACTCCAGCGCGCGACTCTCGAACCAGCTCTTCGATACTCGAAAACGAACCCCGTTCGCTACCGCGTTGAATTTTATTCGACGTCGTAGCGGTGAATAACGATTCGATGGTTTGGCTTTCGTCTATATACACACGCGTGTATGGACAATACGTATGTATTCGTATTCGTAGAAAGAAAGAGAAAACGTGAAAGCGACGGATACGAAAAAATTAATCCGAAGATCGATTGGAAAGAATCGCGCGGAACGTCGGGGAATGATTTGCCACGAGCGTGCCTGGATCGATAAAGACGTAAGTTAAAAAACGACGAGTTGGAACGTGTAATCAGCGTGATCGGTGATTTGTCCGGCAGCAAGAGTACGGTCGTAATCCCAACGGACAGTGGCTCGATGTTTCGTTGGAAATGCGTTGATTTGCGTAACGGCAGCGTGTCAACGTCCGGTGGTAATGCCGACGGCGGTGGCTGCACGACGAGAAACGCATAGTTTTCGCGAAAATCGATATTTATCAGGCAAAATATCGTCGCTACGTTTTAAAGAAACGTCCGCCGTTGAGTCTGGCGTTACAATAACGCGATTGGCGACGATGTTTATGAAAAGCCGCGTCAGCGCCACCTGTCACCGACGAGATTCGATACGAGGGTACGAGATTGGAATCTGTCGTAGCGAATTCCGGCTCCGACGACACCTTCGAAAGAAATTAAAAGACCGATAGAAACCGGTCGATGGTTCCTTAACCCGATCGTGACTAACGACGAGTTCGAAATTGATCCTCCATCTCCATTTATCGAATACGTCGGATAGTTTAATTATACGCGCGTTACCAATTTGAACGATCCAAGCAGGGTATTATATCACGACCTTGAAATGCGTTGTCGTGGTCAACGTCGTGAACAACCTTTTCCCGTACGCGTAACCGCAAAGAGCAAGAAAAATTTTTCATCGAAACCTCGCTCGTCGAAATTTCATCTCCGTCGCGTCTCTCGGATCGTGTCTCGCGAGGACACCGATCGATCGCTTCCTCTTCGCGAAGAAAACAATGTTTCCGCGATGCTCTCGCTCGGCTTTCGTCCGGCCTTAACCACGAGCGAAGCTGAATCCGCGAGCCAAGCATTCGGGACAACCCAACCGTGGAAACAAGCTCGTAGAAAAAGCATACTCTTCGTGATCGTATCGCGCTACCACGTCGATCGTGTCTCGTCTTTGCACGTGAGTCACGTTGCTTTACCTCTTCGAACAGCTGCGTACACGTTATGCCATCTACAGCGTCCATGAACGTACGGCGTCGCCACTAGAGCGGAAGTAATTTCTACTCCATTTTTCAAATCTCAATTTGAATCGCATCGTTGCTACTAGCAAGAATGGGATGCAGTTTACGTAGGCGGAGACAGTTGTGCGATTCGTACTTAACACGCGCGGAGAATATAGTTTAGATCCGTAAGAGGCTACTCCCCGCAAAGTCCTCGTCACGACGATCCGATAGAACGTGCTTAAACCTAAGCAAACTTTGATCCTTGATTAAATTTCTACGTATTCCACGGTCGAACGACCCGAGGCTTGTCCAAACGTTCACCGGGATAAGTAATTATATTTGCCCCTGCGACCAATGCGCCGTGATTTACATTTCAGCGGTGAATAAAATGGCAGAAATAACAAATCGCCTGCCCGAATCCAACGCTCGTTTATACTTCGCATTGTACCAGTCAGTTGCTAATTACGAATAGTAACTGATCGGCCAGAGATAGAGAAAAGCGCAGTTGGCTCGGTTCGAAAAGCTTCTAAAGTTCACGCGTAATTATTCTTGCGAATTTTACGTGTCGTTTAGTCTCAAATAAACGAACGATTATAGAACCATTACACGTATACGTTTGCCGGAATACGTTTGCCGGAATACGTTCGCCGTTTGGTCGGTCTTGGGAAATCGTTCAGCGTTCCACCGACCGTTCGTGACCGATCCTTCGAGACGGTCGTCAGACTCCCGCGCGATGAACAGATCGATTTGGAGGGCAACCGGTCGTACAAAGTTGTACGTAACTGTGCGATCAACTCGGGATTTAGGAATTCGAGGAGGACAATGTGCGCGTGGTCTGGTCAGGCTCCGACGAATCGATCGACTTTGACAGATAGTTTCGCGTCGCGCAACCTCGCGCTTGACACGCAAACGGAGACGAGCAAAGACGAATATAACGTCGGAGCCGACTACGACGAGACAGAAAATACATGTTGCCTAAACGCAAGCAAGTAACGAACGTGCCAAATATCGGATTCTACGCAGTCGAACAAATCGTTATTCCGTTGGTAGCGGCTAACCAACTGCGTGGCAGAAGTAGCAGAAATAGGACCTGCGCGCGAAAAGAAGGAAACAGCGGAGCGCGAAAGAGGCGCGAAACGACACCGTAACCGTATTTTCCATTGCGTGGTTAAGGATTAAAAGCTACCTTTAAGTCCCGTTCTTCCGCCAGAAAGAAAAATAATCGAGGCGAAGGAAGAAATTTCCCTCGATAACCGATCGAGTGACAAATCGTTTCTGCGACGATAAGTCGGGTTAGGCGCGACAGGTGCGAACGAACGCGTGGAACGAACGTTTGCCAGTGCACGAATACGATCATACGCAACAAGGTATCCGGCCGAGGGACGGGCTCGAGAACAATATTCAATTTGCACGCGTGACGCGTACGCGCCGCTGTCCGCGAAATATCGATTGCAAAAGATTGGAAATCGAATCGAAGCCGGAGGGTTAGCTAGCGACGCTGCCAACGGCGTTTTATCGATTTGCGCGAATTAAATGTTTGCGTACGGATTCGGTCGGAAAGCCGGCCAGCGCTTGCTTGCCGCATCGCCACCTGCATTGCCACCTCCAATCCCTGGCCCCCCGCGCGATCAACCTCTTTTTTTCCTGCAATTCGCTTCCAATCGCGTGCTCGACGAATTCTGCGCTCGAACAAACGGACCTCCGATGACCGATCGCGAAAGGGACCGACACGGTGGACGATGGGAAACGGTGCAAGAGAAAACCACGACTTTGCAAGGATGCGTCCTCGATAGTCGCGAACGACGAAATTCTTTTTTTCTTTTTTCTCTTTCTTTTCTTTTTTTTTTTTTTTTTTTTTTTTTTTATAGCG
Source organism: Bombus superbus (assembly GCA_014737385.1). Lineage (NCBI taxonomy): Eukaryota > Metazoa > Arthropoda > Insecta > Hymenoptera > Apidae > Bombus > Bombus superbus. The sequence continues at coordinate 179,637 of JACXIK010000044.1, read as the reverse complement.
ACGCAACGTCGGATCGATCGCCATTAGTAAACTGTCTCGCGTATCGTCTAAACTGGTTTAGTTCTCTACGACTGCTTTGTCATATCGACGCGTTGGCTGTACGAGAGACCGAGAGCAACTCGAACAATTGCCGCAAGTTTTGCCCGTTCGTTTTTCGGCTGCTTGTATACTATGCAAAATAGCGGATAACACGGAATTGAAAATTTCCGAGGACGACACTCTCCTCCGGCTGTTTGTCACAGACGAGGTATCCCGGCAGAACCGCGACTAAGACTCGTTGCTCGGATTTCGTAGAAACGTTTTGAAGCAACGACGATACCATCTCCGCTCGAAAAAATTGGAAAAGTACGGGCAAAGGCTGTATACCGTATATACTCGATCCGTAACGTCACGTACGTACGTATTTCACAATGAACAACCTCGTTGTATACGGAAACAGTTGTTCGATTATTCGAATAGCAGAGGCGTGCGAGAACTCGAAATCGGTGGTACTTGGAGGCTGGAGAATATCGCAAGATCCGACGATTTCGAGAAGCCGACTCGTTCGCGAAAAAACTTCTCCAACAGAGATTCTCGCCTCCTCGTGCGAATCTCTATCGAACAGCCGCGTCGCGTTTTGGTTCGGATAATCGAGGTTTTACCATATTCATAAAAAATCTAATTCCGCTCTGTCGAATAATCGTTCGCGGTCACCGTACTTGACGCACCGTTAACCGTGCCTAAACGTATTTTCGAAGACGTTCGTTACGTTCGTTCAATGATACAGCGGCGTTTCGAAGGATTCTCCCTTCTTCTCTTTGTCTGGCGTTCCTATCTGTTCTCGGTTTCTCATCCGTAGTTTCGTAGAGTTTCGAAAGCTCTTGATAGATTTGGCCGAGGAGAAATAAAGCGGCACGACGTTGGTTTCGCTCTTCTATCCGTTCGGCGTCTCGGAACGCAGCGATACGGAAACGAAATATCGTCGATCGTCGACCATCGCTGTACGTTCCGAAGAAACGATCCCTGTTTCGTTTACGTGCTGCGCACGAGACACGCAAGAGTTGGAATATTTTTAGAGAGAAGCGTAAACAGCGTACGTATCGTTGAGTATCGAATGTAATCCTCGTCCCATATTTCTCTAGAAAAGTAACCTTTTACGTCACGGCAATATAAATATCAATCTTTAATCCCTCTCTCGGAGAACCAATAAATTCTTTCGGTACTCGCGAAACGAGGTTGGTTCAACGAAAATAAAAAACAGAGCCAGAGAGAAGAATCGTATGCATAGAAAATAGCAGCGAGAAAAATCGTGACGATAGTTGGTAGATATTGGAATGGAATCCTTTCGACTACGTTTCTTGTCCAAGATCGATCGCGAGTGGGAAAAACGGAAGGGAAAGGAACAAAAAGGGAGAGAGAAAAGAAGGGAGACGAGGACGTCGCATCGTATCGTGAAACTCGTTCGCACGGTGGCAACGGTAGTAGGACTCTCGGTTCCAAATACCAAAGCTTTCGGGCGGAGCTCGCCCGTGGAAGCTGGGTGCTTCTAAAAATTTCAGATTGCTTTCGAGCGTTTAAATGTTCGCCTCGTCTCCTACGCGTTCTTAAATTTCAGCGTTCCAAATGGGAAGAGAGTTTCGCGCAATTTCTCTAAATTCATTTCATATCAAGAACGATTACGATTTTACGATTCGACATTTTTCAACCTTATATTTAGACCGATGAGTCTAAATATTTGGTAAAAATTCGTTCGATCCGCAACTAAGTGACGCGTCTTGTTGTTTCGTAAGTGAATTTCGTAAATTTCGTAAATTCCTCGGAAATTTCTAAACATCGATTACTCGACTTTTCGAAAATGCCGGAAATACCTCTGTTATTCGTCGGACGATTTAATACAATTGGACAAAGCTACCAGAGTAAGCTTGAACAGGCAAAATTCAAATTACAATACACGAAATCGACTCGAACGATTTAAAGAGAGCGGGCGAGAGAGAGATTTAACCAAATACTTGTTAAGCAATTGTTGCGTACAATTGAAAATTACCGACAAAGCGAATCCAGCAATATCTTACAGCGACGTAGAAGGTTGACAAGACACACGTGTCCGGGTTTGTCGAATGAAAAAATAAAAGACAGCTTCGACGATCGAACTTCACCGGTAATGTTCCGTAGGTAGAAACAAAAAAACGACGCTATATAAACCTAAATACGCTTTATCATGGCGCCATGAAAACGCCGTTCCCCGTTTCCAATACCGTCGTTGCTTGTCATCGTAGCGAGACGCAGTTTATCACTCTCTGCTCCGATGCTCCTTTCGAAATTACGTATCGTCGCGCACTCGCTCTATATCTGATATTTCTCTCTGTATTTCCATATTTAAGCGATAGTTCGATAACGAAAACTCGCGAACGGATACCTGAGCGCACACGACGTTTTTCGCAACACCGTCGACCGGAACGACGCAACGAGGGTAGCTATAAGCAGCTGCATCGCGTTTTTGCCTTTCCTATTCCCATAATTCCTCGTAATTTCCTCGTATAATTCCTCTTTCGCGTTCTTCCTCTTCTTTGTCTTCCTCGCGCGATCCCAGAAAGATATTCGACCGCGTTACACCGGGCTCGCGCAAACTGTAACTCAACATTCGACCAGCTGCTTCCTTCTCTATGCCGTGGTTAGCCTTTTGTTCGTCCTACCTCTCCCTTTGTCTTTTTTCATCTTTTTCACGATCCTTTTAACGTTCGACGCGCGGCTCCATTCTTCGTTACGTCGCTTTTTATTCCTTACCTCCGTCATTTACTATTTCCTCCCAAAGGACGACATAAAGCAAATAATACCCGAGAAGACTTTCGTCGGACTTGCGACGGTCGTAAACGGAAGATACTTTTCAACGATATATCGATAATATCGATGTTAGAATATCAACCGTCGAGAGCAACGATGTTTCGTTCTTTTCACCGTGCCTTTAGAATGTCCAGCTTCCGCGAGGTAAATTAAAAGTGGCATAATGGAATTTGCAACAAAGATTTCGACGCAGAGGGAATCGCGTATCGCCGAGAAGATACTTCCAACGCCTCGCGTTCTCTCGCACGTACACCTTCTTCGACACGCGACAAAAATAATATTCGTCGTCCGAAACTCGGACGAAAATTGAATACGAGTAAACCTAATTTCGCTCTCTGCGTAGAGAAAGAAGCAACTTTGGTGAAAGTTCGCGACGACGAGAGCAGTAGGGAGACAAATCCGCGGCGTTATTCGATTAGATTCCAAACGAAAGTGCATCTTCGATCCGCTCGACGGTTCGTAAGAAAAAAAGAAAAAAGAAAAAAGAAAAAAGAAAAAAGAAAAAAGAAAAAAGAAAAAAAGAAAAACGAATAAAAGGAATAGAGGTGCCGAGGGTTAGCGTCTTATTCCGTGCAGCTTGGCAAACTGTGGCTTGCCCTTAACGACTCGCTCGTTAAAAGCGGACGGATTTACCGTTGCCGGCGAAATTGCCCGGAGACGAAGCGGGAGTGTAGCTCGAAAGAATTCAACAGAGAAAAGAAGCGCGGGCAAGAAGCGGCGTGGAGCACTTTCGAGGAGGTCAAGGTGAACGAATAATCTAATTGTCGACGCGAACGGAATCGCGACTCGATCTGTTTGGCGGACGAGATTAAGAGATTAATCGGGTTCTGGTTCCGGTAAAATCAATTTTAGACATTCTGTGCAAGTTGGTTACGTAAAAGTAATTAACCCCCGTCCGATGGAGAGGAGCAAAGGGGCAAAGTCGTTAGCTTGGACCATTCGACGACTGAAAATTCTCTTGTTCCTCTCGCGGAACAAAGATGAAAAAACGGAAGCGGCGGCACGGAAACTTTGGAAACGAATCCTTCGACCATAAGTTTGCGAATTTGTTATACCTAATACGAACCTGATCGAGTTAGACGACGTTAAAACAACCATCTTCGACGATCATGCTGATCCATCTGCTCGTTCGTAATGTTTCAGCCTTTCATGGTGCCTATGAGAGTACTCATGTTATTAGGAGGTGGCTTACTGGCAGTATTCGGAAGCGAGGCGATCGAGCTGGGAGGTGCTGGACCTTTAGCGGTGGTCGCAGCGGCCTTCGTCAGTTGCTACTTTTGGCAGACGCAAGGCTGGGAAGTTGACGACGTAAGTACATATTTACATATTCGCAAAGAAAATTCGACAAGTGTCGTTTCTTGCTGCTCCTAATCGCGCCCTTTTGTTCAAATACACGCCATGTTCTGGAACGCGTCGATCAACGTTTCTTAGTACGTTTTACGTATTTAGAGAAACGCGACGAGATCTTCTTTTCGCGTCTCGATACAATACGATATATTACTTGCCGTTCTATCGTATTCCTCGTCTGTCTTTAGCATAAAATACTCGTTCAAGCAAGCTTTTATATCTTTATTCTATCTGTTAATTTCCTACTTTAGAAAATCAAAGTTTCGCACGCGACCGTTATATCGAAATCGGTATTCGAAACAAAGTCGTATTTTCTCGCTTAACGTCCACCGCAAACTTATCAAAATTGAAAGCAACCGTTCCGCGCTTAGCAAACGCCAACCAACCAACCGGCTAGACCGAAAAATAGACTTTGGAAGGTTGCGAGAAGAAACGAAAAACCGTCGTAAAATCGCTGAACGATTGGAGAGCCGAAGAGTCGGCGTTCGCGATAATTCCTCGCGTTCGTGAAATATTCAAGTCGACGACGCGACGTTCGTTTCTGAACGGAACGTTGGGGTTCCTGTTCCTGGACACGTAGCCATCGGTATGTCGCGCTCGCGAGCTGGCACGTACTCTTCGTGACGCGACTGTGGCCAGATATTGCCAGCGAATCATGACCGATGCTGTCCTCGTCGTTCGTTTCGAACGATTAGCGCGACTAGTCCGAGTCGCGGCGACGTGTCCTCGGGAAAAATCGACCATGCCAATAACGATTGATCGAGCCGATGCGGTGCGCGGAGTCGATCCTTTTCCGTCACGCCGATGCGAGCTGGATAAAAACTGTCGCTCGAATATCCTAATACACGATTTTTCACCGCCATCGGTCAGATTCGAATCATAAACGTTCTCCTCGTACGACTGTTCATATTCCGGTGCCAACAGATTTTAAGACAATTATCTACGATAGGCTTCGCCGTATCTAAAGGTCGATGCGTTCAACATCTTACACGTTTAAGGTATTCTTTCGTAACGATCTTTCTTTTTTCGTATTGCGTGGAAACGTCAGTGAGACGGTATTTCGGTATACGATGTACGATACAACGTAGTTGAAGTTTAAGTAAAAGAGGTTACGAAGCCGACTAATAACTTGCCTAATTCGTAGCATCCCCTTTTAAAGCAATTGGACGGTAAAAGTACAACTACATTAATACACACATAGGCGCGCGCGCGCGCGCGCGCGCGTTACATCCTATATTATATTTACGTTTGTAGCCTCGACGCTTATTCCATTCTCGATGCAAGAACGACTGACGATTATCTCTAAACGATCGGAACAATTTTGATTCCCGTCTGCGCAGCATTTTAGATACAACGTGCTTGTATTACTATGTGCTTAGGCACGTTACGAATATTCTGCGATTATATTATTATATATTATTAGATTTATATTATATTCTGTGATATCTTCGGGGAAGAGATCGTTGATTACGTAAACGAGATATTATTATTTATTTATCTGGGGCAACGTGATTTCAGCGCGATTGTCAACCTGTAGAGTAGAAAGCTTTTGTTCGATCGTTAATTGCGTGGAAATGGTTAAAGCATGGAAACTGACTAACATGGGAACAATACCGTGTTAATAACTGCGGATGGAGCAAATGCTTTTCGAGATCGCCAATTGGGCTAAATACGCGTAATGGAACGTCGATAATTAGTAGACAAAACGACCGTCCATGTTTTGCGTTATTTCAAAATTGTGATTCTCGATGCTTGCATCTATCCTTTGGACGGACGCTTGCGTACAATTGAGAAAGTTCGTTGTTAACGGACACCGTTGCTAGCGGGCACGTACTTCCGCGTCTATCGTCGTTAAGACAAAATCGTTCGGCAGAAAATTCAAACAACGAGAAAATATTTCCGATGCGATCGACATGGTCGTGAAACTGCGCGCCTTTATTCCCTCGACACCACTGAAACGATTACTCTTAACGTCGGACAATAACGCGCTAACGATCGTTCTTTTTACTTGGTTTTATCGTTAGGCGGATCGTTTTATTTTCAATAGCGCCAGCAGTTCGACACCACGGTCGGACGGTGACGAAAGTAGTACGCTGTCGCTTATCGCCGTGCCCCGTAACTCGAAGGAAAAACCCGTCGCCGTTGACCGGCGATTCCGTTAGCGGCGAACCTGTTAACATTTTTCGCACTATGCTCGTAAATCCTTCGACTCGGAGTCTCGGCACGTAGCCTGTGTCGCGTGGTCCCACGGTCCATATCGAAATACGATTTCGCTTTATGCACAGGTTACGTCTCCGTTCTGTCGACGTTGATCCTCGGATCGAACCTAACCCGAAACGATCGGTGTTCTCGCGTTTTATATTCGATCGAATGGAGAACTTGAAAAATATCCGACCAACGGATCGACTTCTTTGCGATTAATCCTTTACGATTGATCATTGCCTCTCTCCCGCTCCCCTCTCACTCTTTCTCTCTCTCTTTCTCTGTCTTTGGTTCGACACCTAGCATTCCTTCCACCCTTCAATCCAGAACTGCGCGTCTATTCTTCCCTAAAGTAAAGCAAATTCGTCTCTTTCGTAGTTCTCTGTTTACAAGGTTTTCACGAAAATCGTCAGCCGTTGACTGCGACCGTCGCCTTTATCGCCAAAGATCGCTTCTCTTTTATTCTAGTCACGCGAATTTTACAATGGTACGAGTGGAAATTGAAAACCATCCAAGTTTCCAACGTTACTCGCGGATGCGCGATCCTCGCTGAATCGACGCCACTATAGTTATAGTTTCGCGATCCGTTTTGCCACTACGCGTAACCGATTCCTCCCGTACTCCTCCCGTACTCCTCCCGTTCTCCTCCCGTTCTCCTCCCGTTCTCCTCCCGTTCTCCTCCCGTTCTCCTCCCGTTCTCCTCCCGTATTCCTCCCGTTCCATATCCAAATATGGAAATATGTCGATGCACATTCGCAAACGGGGGTGGAATTCGCACGTTGCGCCGCCAGTCCCGATATTTACCGTCGCTGTTTACCTGCGATCTAGATTACCTAACGGTACACAGTCGCATATTGATTTATTTAATTTAATTTCGCACAATCTCCGTATTATGAGCGACGCGATCCTTTTACGACGTTCCGGTAATCCCAGCGATATTACATGGACATTTCGATCGTTAAAGACGCTCCAGTGATTCGCGACGGCAACGAGATCGATAAGCGATGGAAATGTGATTTGTCAGTCTTCTCGTCCGAATCATATAGACGAACGGTGAAGTAACAACGGTGCTTGCCAATTTTTTCCATCTGATCTTCGGAAAAATTGAGCGAAACTTTAGACGACCCGTAGAGAATCGATGATGTGTGTGTCAGATGAAAATGGCTCTCCCTCTCTCCCTCTCTCTCTCTCTCTCTCTCTCTCTCTCTCTCTCTCTCGGGCAAAATAATCGAATTTTTAGTACTAATGAACCATTTTTGAAAATACCGGATGGATTCGCGGTCTTTCGTTGGCAAAGCTTGTAACGTGATTACGAGGTTGCCAGTTTCGAGCCGACTTTGGTCGATTCGCTCGCGACGGCCTAAATCCTAATGAAAGGACAATCGGTCCTGGACGGTTTCGAGTCCCTCGTTGAAAAGCAACGAGAAAGTGCGAGTTACGTTAAACGACGTTTGCAGAGGACGGAAGGTCGTCTTCGCGTCGGTGTCTATGCTAAAACGCAAGGAGGAAAACTGCTTTTCAAAGTTTCCTCGACGTAAGAGGCTTTCGGTAGAAAGGCTGCGAGCGAAAATTTGATTCGTCCGCGACGAAGCAAAGAGCGATGCGCTCCCATCGCTGGGAAAATGGCTAACGTTCTAATTTTTTTAAACTTTTCAGCGCTTTTAGCGCTTTGCTGCTTACGGTTATTCGATCTAACACCGATGTTTAACCAAAATTTCCTTTGATTTTCCATTCGTAGAAGATGAATTATTCGTTCTTATACAGAGAGAGACAGCTCTATAGAGATTTCATTTTTCCAATCGTTGTCTTTCGTCCCGTGCATGTTCGTAGCGACTCTACGACGTCGCGTCGCGTTCGAAACCTACGTAATCCGCCAGTCGGCCTAAATCCTCTTTACGGACGTTAGTTGGATCAGAGATTAGGTCGGAGGAAGATGAGTCTGCTCTTACGATTGGTCCTCGCAACGACGAAAATCGATACGTAATATCGCATACGTGTGCTCGATTTCGTCCGCGACGTACACGCTTGTGCCACGGTTCTTCGTCACGGCATACGTATTTGCGTTCTCGTATAGATTCGACCCCAATTATTCCAAAGTCTAGCGTATCGAGGTTTTCCGTGTCAGGTTCGTTCGCCAACGTTCGTTTCCCTCAACCTCCCAACAGCTGCCCGACTTCGCATCCGATTCGCACGTGCTATTTTCCAACTTTCTAGCAGCTCCTCGATTTCGTATGGACGATGGTCTACGCCACGCTATCTCCGTCGGTGACTCTGCGATTTTCGCATCGGATTATAGTTCACCGGGTTCCTTCGAATGTCCTACGGCTTGCTGACCTAGCGCCGTGGACGGGTTCGTCCGTACATCCGCCAGTACGCCGTAAACGTATTCCACAGAACGCGCTGTCCCAAGCTCCGACTCGTAACCATTCGCCCGACGCTCAACCAACGTTCGACGCGTTGCGATAGACCAGAACGCTTTGTCCAGAAAAGTCATCCGAAACACGCGCTCGACGATCAAACAACAATCTGCCCGTTTGTATCGCAAACACCCAATAGGAAGATCGACGCGGGTTTCGAAGCCAAAAGGAAGACAAAAAGCGCTGCCAAGTCGGTGGTTGCTCTTTCCGTCAAACGAGTCAACGCGTCGATCTCTCGAAGAGATCGGAAGCGAAGACGCGGATCGCCCACGGACAAATCACCTGTCCGCGTAGGAAAAATACCGCGACCAAACATACGGAATGGCCAACCGGAAGCTCGCGAGAAGATGGAACGTCAGGCGTCGTACAGTTGCCCGTGCATCGTGACCTCTAACCCTTTCCCCTTCCGTTAGCTCGAACTCAGCGGCAGCTGGCAGCTGGCAGCTGGCAGTAACAAAGTTTGTTTCCGTTTAAGGTAAAAGGCAGAGAAACGCACGGGTTTGCGGGGTTCTGTCGTCGAGGAGATGAAATTGCGGATGGGTGGCTGGTTTCCAAGCTAGTTTACAGGAGGAAGGTTTGTCTTTAGGGTTTGACGAAGCCTTTGGATCTAGTTTGGTTCTCGGTTCTCGGTTCTCGGTTCTCGGTTCTCGGTTCTCGGTTCTCGATTTCGCTGCATGTTCGGTGGATGGGTATTGGAACGGTTCGGTACAAGTGTGTCAAGGTTGTACGCGGAGAGACATTTTCTCGACGAATCTTGCAAACGATCGATCGAAACGGACTGTCTTCGACGGAAAGATAAAAAAAGATAAGAAAGACAAGGAAGATAAGGAAAGATCGTGCAACTAAAATTTCTCATTGCGTTCTCGGTTCGACGAATACGGAAAACTATCTGTCGCACGCGAAGGCGAAGCGAATGAACGACTTTGCGTGTACGAATTCCGGTCGAAGGAAAAGAAGAAGAGAGAGGGACGAAACGGCGAAGGGACGGCGAAGGGACGGCGAAGGGATGCCGAATCGGCGATGAAAAGAACGCGACCGGACCTTTTTCCACCGACGATCGATTTCGTTAATTATGCGAAATACCGAGAAGGGTTGCTCTGGTTGCAGGTCGCACCGAAAGCCTCTCGCCAAAGCGCTGCTAGCTGCTAGCTGCTAGCTGCTAGCTGCTAGCTGATAGCTGCTGGTAAGACGATGGGAGCAAAGAAACAAATGGAAGAAGAAGGGCAGCGAAGAAAGCGGCAACGGGGCGGGCACGAAGTAGAAAAGGAAATACAGGAACTTGGTCGATTCGATGGGAAATGAAAAGAACTGGCAACGCGCACCCGCTGATTAACTTATTCGGTCGGACCGCGTTGATTAACGAATACCGGGCGTACAAGCGACGCGATTCGATTACACGAAATCAACTACCGTCGCGGTTATATCCATGACGTGGGAGAAAATTGATGCTTGGTCGCGGTCGCGTCCAAAACGTCGTCCAAATTCTCGTCGTTTCTTCCAAGTTTGAATTTCACCGATCGATACCTCGCATCTCTCGCGAGAGAACAGATCAAACGAGTTAACAGCGTTTTCCCCAGACTTTGCAGTTTTATTGTTCAAATACGCGATTAATACGCAAATTTTTCCGCTACGCTATCATTCTCCGCCATTTTTCGATAGCTGAATTCTCGGCGAGTCGTACCATCGAATGCGTTAATACGATATACTTACTTCCATTGTACAATATGTACAAATTATACAATACGTACGATAGAAATGTTCGTAACCGTGCCATCAGCCACGATACGATCCGATCGACGATAATTGGACTCGACGTAGCGATATTTTATTTCGGTTGAAAGTTGGACGAAATATTGGGAAGGTTGCTGGAAACGTAAATACGACGTTTGGAGAAGGTTATAGAAATTTAAGCACGATTGTTCGAGTTCGATGCTAGTTGGTGTACCTCGAGAGTTGGTTATCTCGAAAACTTATCGTTGGAAAACGAATCCGGACAAAAGCTGAGAAACGCCGTTTGAAAATGCCGAATCGCGGATTGCCAACCGCGTGTGCGCGTGCCTGTCGTTTATTACATCGTATGAATTTTCGTTAAAACCTAAAATCAGTTATCAGTTACTTTTGCCTCTGGTTAATAAACTACAGAAACAACGACTCACCGCGGTTGCAAAGGCAATTTCGCTCGAGGAATAACTAAGCTAAAGAGCATCGATATCTGGTAATATTTACCTGTTTATGCTCGGAGAAGCGATAAATTAAAAATTGTAATATCGCGGTGAAAATCGGAAACGTCGATACGTAGTTGAACGGAAACTTTGCAACGCGGAAACAACCACCGCTGTACGTCGTACGGCTATTCTATCGGAGCTATTCGATGCAGAGAAATTATTTAGTCGTTCTAACGGCTCGAGGTGAGACGATAAAGCCAACAGCGTGGTGGCTGCGCTGTATTAATGACGTTGATCTACAGCGAGAAACAGCGAAGCCGTTAAAGTCGACGTTATTAAGAGCCGCAATATCCAAGGCGAAATATTAATGATATTGACGATCTATCGTGACAGAGAATGGAAGAATTACGACGCCAGCCTGAGCGAGCTAATTGTATCGTGGCGATGCCACGTACCGAGAAGCCGTGATTCATGAGAGATTCGAAGCCTATTTTAGCCGGAGATTTCTCGAGGAAAATGCCTGTAACGCGAAACTTTAATTATCAACGGGCTCGGCTTTCCACCGATATATACTTGTCCTTTGCTTTTATCGCGAAAATTTCAAATTCCTGTTAACGATCCATATATAAGGCGCGATAAAGAATTTCATCGCGATACTCTGTGCCAATTGGTCAAAGTGACAAAATGACGACGAGGAAGACGAGCGAGGAAACCGAGTTATTATTATGTTTGTTAGAACCGGATTTACGACGATAACGAGCGAAGATTTTACTTCTATCAAAGTCCAAAACGAAGGAGATATCGGCGCTACGATGTGGTAAATTACTCCAACTGCGTCGACTCTGATATTCTAATACTTACAAAGGGGGTCTCCACTTATCGTATTCGTCGAACGATGCAACTAGACCGTACCCCAATGGTATTCGGAGTTCGATCGCCAATGATATTTTGAACGTGGAAAGATTAGAGAAGAGTAGAGAGAGGGCAGGTGGACAATCGGGAATATAAATAAGAAATGAGAGATAAACTAGACCGATCGTTTTCAGATATGGTTGACTACCGGCGTGTACAGCTTCTATACGACATATTTTATCTTAAATCTACAGGTAACTTCCTCTTTCTCGTTATGCCAATATATCGACTGCTGCTACGTCAGTCCTCACTCGCGTACGTACATATTTCGCGTTTATTACGTCCCAAATTGCATTTACGTGTTACTATTCTATACATCCTACTAAATTACAGCAAGGACATCGTTTCTTATACGAGTTTAATTATCACTCAGTCGGTTGTTGGCTTTATGAAATATTCGATTCTCGCGACAGCAATAATCCAGCTTCGGGGGTTGGATCAGGGCTGATACAAGTTTTAAAGGCGTTGTGAAAAAAATTAACGTCCATACGATATAATATAGAAACTGGCGACACGCTAAGATCCCGGGGATCGTTACCAGGTACATAAATCAAATGATCCAATTACGCCCGAATCACTGCCGTACTTGTTCATTTTTTATCAAGGGGCTCTCTTACCTCTCTCTTTCTCTCTCTCTCTCTCTCTCTCTCTCTCTCTCTCTCGTTGATCACAGAATGAGAAATTGCTTTTAACGTTAATTTTATCGGTTTCAGTAATACGCTATAGACATCCGCCATATACAAGTATAAAAGACTTCCGAATAAACAAACTGTTACAAACTGTCACGTCCGAGATATATCGAATATATATGCTTTCGATTATTATGCACATCATTCGTGCAAATCTCTCATTAACGGTGTTGTGCGTTGTGTCGCTCGATGTAACTTTGCGCTCGAGAGACGACTCTCAGTCGCCACGGCGTTCCGTGTGTCAACTCGAGCGAAGAGCGAGAGTCACCAATCCCCGTTTACGCCAGATTTCGATCTCCCCACCGAATTACGAGAGCGCGGTATTGGTTCGTAAATAGATTTCTTAGCCCTTTATATCGTTCGTTACGAAGCGTAAAGTGTTACGCTTTAAGACGCAATTATAAATTGCATCGATCGTTACGTACATTTATGTTATTACCTACAAGACACTCGTCGCATACGCGCAGAACCATCTCGAGTTGCTGCTCCGCCCGACTCGAAAGGTTGAAAGCAGCAACGCAATTCTGTAAAAGGATACTCCTACAAGCTCTTGGCGTTTTCCACGCGCTTTTGTTTCTGCCATTCGCATTTTCGCGATACGTTCGGCCAACGCCTAGCGATCGCGTCACCGTTACACAGCGATACCAACGCGTAAGAGGATTAGTTTTCCTGCCCAACTGTTCGTGTATCGTATTTGTTTGGAAACACACGACAGCGGACTATTCCTTACTCGATCAGCGATAGTCCGAACAGCGGATATCGCGAGTATTTCGACAAACTCCAAGCCGCCTGGCTCTTCCCTAGAACGTCGCTCTTCAAAATGATCCATCCACGTTATTTTATTCGAAGGTTTCTCGACGTGTACGCTTTTGAACGATTAACGATTGAAAAATTGTTGATTTAATATACGTATATCGCGTATATCGCGTATATCGCGTATATCGCGTATATCGCGTATATCGCGTATATCGCGTATATCGCGTATATCGCGTGTATCGCGTGTATCGCGTATATCGCGTAAATCACGTATATCGCGTATATCGCGTACGTCACGTAATACGTATATTGGTTGAAACGATAACCCGCGATGATATACGTAGTATGATAACTATAGAGCCTACGATATATTTTTAAAACCACGCGTACGGTGGTTGTTACGGTCGCGTTTAATGACTGCTGGAACAGAGCAACCTTCGTATTCGTTGTATTTCTTACGTTAGAGCCGTGTCCGGTTTTACGCTGTATCTCTGTCCTTCGTGGTGGTTCTCTTCTTCCGCGCTCGTACATATATTTTGCCTCTTCACCGCGCCAACGTCTTTCTACGCATAAACTGGCCTTTAAACGTCGCAGAGCTATCGAAATATATCTCTGAAATTTCGCGACCATTTCGAGAATTACGCTTCTTTATAACGTACTCGTTCTTTCTACAATTAGCTGAACACGAGCTACCATCTGCTGCTTGCTAGCTGCCATGGAGCCGCGCGGATCTCGCTGATCTTCGCCGATGTTCGCTAATCTCCGCTAACCTTCTCTTTGCAGAATCCAGTGGCCACGGCCTTCGAGATCTTCTGGATGATCTGCGAGCCGATTCTGTTCGGTGTAACGGGTGCTCAAATCAAGATCGACGAACTGGAGGGGAAAACGGTGTACATGGGCGTAAGCTGCCTGCTAGCAGGTATAGTGATTCGCATCATGGTGACCATTCTTGTCGGAATCGGCTCGAAACTGAACCTCAAGGAAAAAATATTCATCGCTTTGTCCTGGATGGCGAAGGCAACCGTGCAAGCTGCCCTTGCACCGACCGCTCTCGACAAGGTCAAGCCAAATGACCCGGAACAGGTGTATTATGCCGAGACCATGGTGACCTTGTGCGTTCTGTCGATTCTGCTCACCGCTCCGGCCGGTGCGATCATCATCTCGCTGTCAGGGCCGAAACTTTTAACGAAAACCACGGTTCCTACGGCATCCCCCGAGGGCTGGAAAGCACGCAGACCCTCGATTCGAGACATTTCCATCATCAACGAAGACCCAGACCTCGAGGAGACCGCAACCGAGAGGAAGGCTTGAGGCGTTCCCCTTGAACGGGGACGGACGTGTCACCCCTTTCTCCCCATTCCACCTCTCTGTAGATCTTCTAGCAGGCATTTCGCATTTCGTTTGTATTTTATTCCGTTACTTTGCGTATCCGTCAAGTTCCAGACTCGCACGAGGAAATGGAAAAGAGGTGATCGGGCTCCCTCGGCGAGAGTCGTAAACTACGCGTTTACGAAACGAAAGGAAAGGAAACGAAACGAATTTGCGAAATTGCAACGGGCAAGGTTAGCTCGACGATACCGTCTTCTTCGTAGATACACGATCCTCATCCTTGATACTTTTATTTCCCGTGTTTTATGCTCATCTGCAGTATATTCGCCGAGTGTCTATTTAGAGCACGACGCGTTGTTTTTCGATAGATTTTTAGTTCGTACATTGACGGTCGGTTGTTTTAAATCCTACATAGGTCATTTAGTACACACAGCGGGTTGTTTCAAATCTTACGTAGGTAAATAGATAGACGGGGTTGGATGAAATGTTTTCGACTAGGCAAGTCGTTGGTGGATTTCCACTCTATTTTTCGGACTTTTAGACGCTCTACCGTTAACAGCTTCGATGACCGTTTATTATCTTCTGACGGACAAGGCCCTTGTCTTATTACTTTTAGTCGCACATCCGAGTAAGATAAACGCATCGGAGATAATAATTTGGAGAATAATTCAAAATGGTGAAAAAAGAAACTTGACATATTGATATTACTTTTAGATCGTTTTGCCAGGCATGCTGATCATTCTCCTATCTCCTATCGTCTTACGCGGACTGATCTTTTAACGAACCGATCCTTGTTGCTACAAAATGAACGGAGAAAATGTACAGAGCAAGAATTAGGATAATGCGCGAAACCGCTTTATTCCGAGGAAATCTGTTTTCCACGCAACAACGATAATAGTATAAGGAAAAGGAGAAGGAGAAGGAGAAGGTTCAGGTCAAACTTAATTCGATCGTTAACGATAATAACCCCGTGAGTTAGGGATAACAAACGATTAAGCAAAAAGAACAGAAACTTTTCTCTATATTGTTTCAAGTTTTTTCCTTCGCCGAATCCAACGGTCCGCAATACCGACAAAGAATGAACAAATTTCGTTATTATCGACGCAAAAAGGTACAAATGAGAAAGAATACCGCGATACTTTCTCACTCCTCCAGCCTGCCTGATCCGAAACAGTGGAACGCAGCGAAAAAGAGCGCAGGAGGATATTCTCTCTTTTTAAAGCAATATATCAAGTCGATATTATTTAATATTACTTAACGATCCTTTGCGATTCGACGATTCTCTACGCCCAGTCATCGCGAGAAAATACGTCACGTAGCGTATGGTGTGCGAAAAATGAAATCAACCTTCCCTCCTGTTTCTTCTCTTTGCCGTCCAACGTGGCCACAGAAACCGTAATATAACGCGTACTTTGAAACGTATCTCAGCATCGACGTGTCTTCTGCCTCGAAGCGTCAGCCGTTCTTAGTTGCGGAAACATGACTTTGCGTAGTAAAACCTCGGATAACGGGCGATGGAGCGATTGATCAACGGGAGCAATTATCAATGGATCAACGAGCTTCGTTTTCAGAGAGTGAAATCTCGTGCCGCGATCTTACAGTTAGCGATGCGCGTATACGGAATCGCGCGAAATAGTCGAAGAACATGGCGTCGTTTCTGAAATTCGAAGTTCAGATCTGTTCGAACGAAAGGTGCTGACTTTCGTTCTTTTTACCGTTTAACCTGACCAAGCAGTTATAATACTTGGATAATTAGCGATAAAAATAAATAAGATAAAGTAATAAATAAATAAATAAGATAAATAAGATAAAGTATGTTTCGGTTTGATGAAACGGAGTCTTACTCTTAGCGAACATAATCGACAGTTTCGTACGCATACGTAATCGACGAATGTTGACATTTGTCACGACACAATCTAAACGTGTAAAGCAATGTAAGAGAAACGAAATAAAGACTGTTGCGATTCAATAGGGTCTGCCATCGATGAAATTTATCGAATGAAATTTCACTAGCAACTTTAGTTCCAGTACTGATTACATTACTTTGTATCGGCCGCTTTGCTTCTTGTTATTTCACGTACAAGTTAAGCTCGAAATAAACTAAAAACCGTTTTCTTTCTTACCTGTATGTTAAACGTAAATTTACGAATATCTGGCTAAATCCCGATTAAAGCGTCATCGAAAATTATTTCAATCGAAACGCATCTGTACACAAATGACGTAACGTTAGATTTTTCCATAACAATCCTGCCTGAAAGCCTTCGAATTAAATCGTTAAATCGTTAAATCGTTAAATCGTTAAATCGTTAGACGGTGCGACGAGTTGCAAAGAAAGGACGAAACGGAAAGCATTTGTTAAACGAAACGTAATACGTAATATTACTCTAAAACTGTTCGTTGTGATTTACAGACATTTGACAAGCGTAAGTCTGTCGATAGAGATATTTGCGAACATTGGCCGCCTGTATAATTAACCTTGAATATGAGAGCGAAAGAGGAGAATGTAGTGGAGAGAGAGAGAGAGAGAGAGAGAGAGAGAGAGGAAATTGATTAATCGATCGATTGAAACTCGAAGTAAACTGTATTTGCGCGTAAATTACTCGATTGATTAATTGGCTCAAGAGCAACTCGGGATTAATCCGCCAGAGGGAAGAGAATAAAACTTTGATCGTGTAGGAGAATAAAATTTTACTGTTAAACGCTAGATTCTGAATTGCATCGTCGCGTTAACCGTTCGAGGCAATAGTTACAGCGTCGATTTCTTCGTGGTTCTCGCATTCCTTCGTGGTCGCTCGTTCAAAATCATTCCGATCTTTAGGCATTGTTAGCGATTTACTTGCTCGAGCGCTCTTCGAATAACGTTTTATTGACATTTTCTAGAAATAGTATAATCGTGAAATTGAATATATATTCTTAAATCTGCTTGTTTCGTGGAAACAACGGGTGGAAACAACGATAATGTAAAAATACGCGCTACAAACGCATCAAACCGTTCCTTTTTTCTTTTTTTTCTTTTTTTTTTCTTTTTTTTTTCTTTTTTTTCGTTCGCTTCGTTCTTGTTACGCGAATACGTTTAACGCGATAAATGCAAATCACAACGCGACCGCGCGGTCCAACGCGATCGATGCGGTGGACGCGAAGTAGCAGGAAAATTAGAGAGGAAAAATCGGCTTTTCGAAACTGGAAATCTGGAAATCGAGCCGGAAACCGAGACGGAAGTCGATAGTCGCGCGAAAGAACGAAGGTAATAAAGAACGATCGATGCCTCGTTCGTATCGTAAATACATCCACGATATTGTTCGCTTTCTTTATGGAGCAAATATAGGAAAACAAGAGTACTTTGCGCTTTAATGTTTTAAGAAACTAATAAACAACTGTTCTTACCTCGTTTGAAAGTGCGACGGGTACGTACGAATGCAATTATTAATTTATTGTGCCGCGAGTTGTCCGAATGAATTCTCCTAAAAACTCAGGAATATGGTGTAAATTATACGTGAAATATACGATACGCGTAACGCCGAGCACTCACCGAGTACCTTTGTTAGCATAGTTTTCGCGATACAACATAAACCAATAACAGACTCTGCCTCGAGGTAAGCTACCGCCAACTATCTTCTCGCGTGTCCAGAAACTGTACGGAGCGTTGAAAAATATTTCTCGCGGCTTTGGCAGGTGATTCCACCACGACTTCGGATCGGCTTCGGATCGGCTTCGGATCGGCTTCGGATCGGCTTCGGATCGGCTTCGGATCGGTGGAGATCTGTTTTAAAAACAACTACCGCGAAAGTGAAAGCGCATCGCTTCACCTTCGATCGTTAAACCTATTCTTAATCGTTTCTGACACGTTAATAATTGCCGTAAATCGACTCTGTCGATAATGGGCTCTCGATATTCGCAGAGAACGTTCGAATCCGACACGAAATGTTGCAAAGGTTCGGGCATGTCGCACGATTCACAGTAATTTCCTGCCGCTGTTTCCAGTTTGTAAAATCTCGAATATAGTCTGGCGCGATTATAGTCCTTCCGTGTGCATCGAACGATGGTCGCGACGTTCCCTCGACTCGCGCGAGTATAAAACTTGAGGAAGAAAGCCGTGTATCGTTCGTCCGCGTGATTCAAGGCCGGTTTTAAAACTGCGAGCATTTTCCCGAACGGTGCACCCCTTTTGTTCGACGATTATAAAAGAGAGTACCGCCACCGCCGCCGCCGCTGCCGCCGCTCTCTGCCACTGAATCACCGGCGCCAATTCTTAAACTTTCTCGTCACCTATAACCAACTTTCAACTAAATTATTAACAGCGTGAAATATGAAGCCGAGAATAGAACGTTGCAAAGATGTATATAGTACAAAGTATATGTATAGAGAAACAATGCAATTACACACACAGTTACGCACACAGGGAAACACGAACAACGAATATCGGTATGACATATTTAAACGTTTCGCCTCGTTAGAATTTAAGCCCGTTTCTGCCACCTTGTTATCTCCTATTTGGTACTCGCTACTAGGTTACACTTATCTGTCGTTGTCAAGATAGACAAGATGGATCAAACTCTAATAAAAATTATGCCGTTTCGCTGATTCGTTAAATTTAGTTGGAAATCAGCTTTATACGGTAGAAGAGCCACGTGTATGTCGTAGAAGCTCGTTTCGTCAGAATTATGTAAACAGCTGCGCAAACAACGAGCGATATTCATTTTTACGACTTGGCGACAAATCATTGTTCTTACAAAAAGTTGAAACAAGTTTGCCTGTGTTTAAACTTTAGCGAGACTCGACGTAGCGATTTACAAGTGCTTTTCTGCGAAACTTTTCAAATTTCATCGAGTCGTTTCGCAGGTCCCTACGACGTTGCATTTCTCGTCGTTGAAAACGTTTTCTAATTGCTAAAACGATAACGACAGTGAACGATAGTAAACGATAGTAAACGATAGTAAACGATAGTAAACGATAGTAAACGATAGTAAACGATAGTAAACGATAGTAAACGAGAGCAGACGAGAGCACTGTGAAAAGGTGAAAGTAACAAAACCTGAAACCAAGTACATATTTAATAAAACAAGAAACACGTTGGTTCGCGACACAAGGAAGTAAGCTTTGGATCCAATATGAAGCACGTAGTAGCGTGTGATTCTCTGTGCCGGAGAATTTTATATTCTTTGGTTCAAGGCATCAAGGCGTCAAGGCGTCGAGGCGTCAAGGCGTCAAGCTAACTCCAAAGCTGGACGTTAGCGTACTGTTACTCACGCTTTTTCTTACTCTGTACGGATCTTGCAGCGTCGAGCTGTTTCCCTGTTTCTTCTTCGAACCGTAGCCTAGTCGTTTCTTCAATGCTTTATGAACTCGTCGCTTCATCACGAATAAAACGAATATCAAAACACCTTGAAGACTGTTGACCGCGTCCGTTACATAGAATAATTCCTCCTTGTACAGGATTCCGGTGTATGTTTTCAGCACAATAGAGACGATCTCGGCGCTCCAGGATACACCCATGACGACAAATAGCTTCACGTTCATGATGAACCTGAATTGGTAACAATATATAGCGTTACGATCGTAACCCTGAGGCGGTGAATTATTAATCTCGTAACATCTCAATTATATATATATATATATACATATAATTATATATAAATATATTATATAAAAAATATATATATATCGGTATCGTTACAGAATAGAATTCCATTGCATTTTTCGCCGTCTGGTACTTTACTAAACAGAATTCCAACATGCAGTTAGATGTTTAATCGATGCTTGCAAACTGACCTAATACCAGGACAAGAGCCGTTTAAGGGACGAGTAAACTTACTTACTTGGTTTTGTCACTGTGAAATCGTTTGCTCCTAGGGTCTAAAGAGGAAACCCTGCTTATCTCAGCTTTCACCTTGTTGCATTCCTCCGCCGTGAGAATAAAGAACACTATATTCGTTATCAATTGGATGGTGACCGGTGTCGTGAAGAAAACTAATTCCGCGTATCCCAAAAGCGCTGCAACGACAACCATATTTTCGCCGGTAAGTTACTAACGTTGTACTAACGAAATAGCGGTACAGCTAGCTGCTTGGCTGCACCGGTATCGTCGTACGTTCTCACCGAGCCGCGGCAACTCGACGAGTTTTCGTAGAGAGGCGTCGATGTTTGTGGTTGAAAAAATGCCTGTACTAAACCTTTTCATTTAAATTCCGATATACGGAAGCGTACCAAACATACAGGATGGTAGTAAGCCGAAATTACCATAAACAGCGAGCTATTCCAAGCTGTTTATCTTGGCACTGGTCAAAGCGCGACGACATTATTTTTCCGTCCAATTTTTCAACCCAATGGAATATAACAAGCCCGATAAAAATTCGTAATCGTAGTAAAGTTCGTAATTGTCGCGTCTTGATCGAACCTCGACTTAAGCTTAAGTTCAAAAAGAAACCAGCAGCTTATCGTTTCTACGATAATTGAAAACTCACGGTTGAACCAACAGCGTTCTAAACCAAATTCAGGCTTCAAATTCTCTGGCAGAATGTGCGTCTGGTCACTCAGCATACAGATGAACATGATGAACATCGACAGGCCCCACGCATATAGACAGTATAACAGGAATCTTTTGTTTTGATCCTGACTCCTAGTACCGTGTAATTTCCTGGCAAAAGAGATTTTCAAATGTTTGAAATTTCTGTCTGTTTCGGTTAAACATCGCGTGTAAGCGAAAGTGTTAGTAAGGAAAATTGCGAGCAAACGTTGTCCGTATCGCGATCGGTATAATTACGACTTAAGCTTATTCGGCAACATATATTCGGCGGAACATATCGATGATTGTATTTATATGTTTACATGCGTGCGTATGTATATAACCAGGCAAAATAACAACTCGGAAACACAAACTCGTACAACGACCTAACATCGGATGGTAAACTACATGCTAAAATCTTCGATACGCCAACATCGTACACGAAACAATTTCACATATCTTACATCTCCATACGTATTTCTTTGCGGAAATGCATCATCGATTTCGTAATATGCCAAAGAGTATGAAATATAAATGCCCGATACTTTTTTCTTCTTGTTCTAATATATAAAATATAAAATACAAAATATAAAATACAAAATATAAAATACAAAATATAAAATACAAAATATAAAATACAAAATATAAAATACAAAATATAAAATACAAAATATAAAATACAAAATATAACATATAAAATACGTTCGTTTTCAACGAACAAACGTAACAAAATTCCGTATAACTTGCAAATTCCCGATCGCGAATAGATTAAGCCGGAGAAAAACTATCTTTATAAAGCTCATCATAGCGATCTATTGCGCGAACGATGCTCGAATCGAACGCGCAAAGTAAAGTATTTTTCGCGATAGTCTCGAGAATTTTTGCAGATAAAGATCCTCCTTGATGGCACGCGCTTCGCGTTTTCCGATTAGCTTTCTTTCTGCCGTTTCCATTGCTTTAATATTGACGTTTATTCGATTCGAAAAGCTGCTTTTTTTCGCGAAAATGATCACCAAGCGAGAAGGGAGAAAGACAGGACAGGAGGAAAGAAGGACAGGAACGGGTCCGAAGAAATTTAAATGGCTATTAAATAAATAAATTAATTTAAATGGCTAGTAACCTCTTACCCGAATGTCTGCCATATATCGAAGCACATGACGTTCAACCAGGAAAACGCTGACATCATGGAGAAGAGCGTGATGTACCCTAAAAACGAGAACAAACGCTGATAAATAAAGCGGTTGCAGAACATACGCTCTTGTTGCGTCGACGAACGACGTAATTTCTTGACGATTTCTATGCCATAATTTTCAACATCTTTTTGCACAATTTTAATACGTACAGAGTATAAGAGAGAAGAGAATGTAGAAACCACTATAGCGCGAGGCTGTACGTTAAATAAGTTAAAAAGAACGTTAAATGTAATTAAAAAGAAATAATTGTCGAACCGACTTTATTCGCAGTGCGTTTACATTTACAGGTAGAAAAGCGCGATACGTTCGTGATGGCGCGAAATCCATCAAGGATAATTTCTGGTCGAGACACGAAAATAGCGAAAGTTTCGCGTATTTGCGGCTCCAAGCCCTCGACGGATCGTTTGGATAATTTTACGTGACAAATTTTTTATCTTACTATTTGCTAAAACTTTCGACGACGCGCGGTTCTACACCTTAAAGAACTCGTATCCGATAACTTGAATATTTCCTACGCGTTGTTTTACTTTTATTTCAAAAACTATACAAAAAATAAACAGCATTACCTACTATACCGCACAGTGACATATTGTCGCTATCCTCCGTTATCCAAGGTACTACGGTTAGGCAAAGGTAACCTACGAAAAGGCTCGCGATGTGGCACATCAGAGTTTTACCATGCAGATTCTGAAGCACCGGTAGGCAAAGGTAGACGATCAATGTCAAGAATAAAAAGACACAGCTGGTTCCCATTAGAACAGAGAAAATAATCGATCTGAAAAGAAGCAATAACAGAAACGATTATTACGATACTAGAACGGATATAATTTTACACCTTTATTTCAGTTTTCATGGGCATTAACATCTTTACGTATTTATTTAAAGATAGTTGCAATATGGAAAAGTACTTACGCCTGTAAAGACGAACGCGAACTGATATTCTTTACTTTGTCGACGTTTACTGTATTCGGAGGTGAAAGTGTCGTTTCGTTGCAAAAGTCAAAAAAGAAAAAAGAAAAAAAAAAAAAAAAGAAAGAGAGGAAAAAAAAAGGAAAAAGAAAATGACTAATTGTGCGCAAAAAGTTGCTTTCCAAAACGGTATCGCTCGTCGTCTATCGAGCGTTCGCGAATCGCCCTGATTATCTGTGCATCTGCATATTTGTATATATCACCCGGTGCTTTTTTTACTTTTTCTAACGACACAGAGAGTCGCGTTAAAATTATACGGTGCATAGTAAAACGAAGGGGTCGAGCCTACGAAGCGGACTGACGATGTTAAGCGCGAAATACGACGGAAACGCATCGTATAAAGATTTCAAACGTTCGAACAACGAAATGAAAACTTACGTCGCTTAAAACGTAAGCCGAGTTAATTTATTTAAAAACCGAGTTTACATCGATAATTTACGTAGCTACGTAAAAAAGCGAAATACGATCCAAGATGTTAAGCGGCTGCATACTTTTAAACGGCAGTGTATTATTTCTATACATACGTACGTGTATCGTGTACGTTGATGTTATATGTACCGCATAATACAAGTATATAGAACTCTATTTCTATTCGAGTAATAATGAAAATTGATTTTTCCAAAAACGTGTGTACGGTTTCACCGTGCGCAACCACCGAATAACCGAGTACCGTTATTTCAACAGATCTAACGGATAGTTCTGTTATTAAAAACGATCTGTAGCGGTTAAGCCAGCAAGCTTTGGCGGAACGTCGTCGTTAGGTGATCGAGACAGTGCTGCGATAAACGATGGTAAACAGCGAAAGAATACAAGAAACAGATATGCACAGGCATATGTATATTACAGCGGAAGAAGCGAATGAACAAACACGAATGTATAGCCACTTCGTTAGGACTCGTATGACGACCGGTGAATGGCCGCCCTTCTTCTATTCATCAGGCAAATGGACTTGTACCATTGTTATTTATTCTTCTGCATCGAGATATATGTACGGGCGTATACATTGTCAGCATCACCGGCAAACAACCTGGCTATCTGGCATCGATGCGGCGCAGTCACAATACGCGCTGCCGCGAAAGATGTGGATTTCCGGTTTGAACGGCTGACCAGCATCCCTCTCGAGAGCAGTCCGATCTTTTATATCGTCGGTTTCTCAAATAATGCCAGACGACGACGGCAAGACTTTGAATATCGCGCGCGTACATGTACTCGCTTGGCGACCAAACGAGTCCGAGTTTCGAATCGAAGAAGCTGCAAGCACTAGTTTACGTGTAAATGAAACAAGATTAGACGGGCCAGGCGTAAAAAGGTAGGTTAGTAAAAAAGCGAGTCGTACGATACGTAGACGCGGAAAATTTAATCGAAATCGGTTTATTTTTATTTATAGCGTATTTTCTAGTCGGCGATTCGGAAATTGCCGACGGAGATATTAATAAAGCAGAGCCGTAAAAAGCGGGAGATATTTTCCAAGTCTAGCAGAAAGTAAAACCCCTCACCTGACTGTCTCGTCGTTATCGTTCAAGAAGCAGATGAAAGCTAATAAACCGTCGGTGTTATCGGTAAGCAGACTGTCCACGCAGTACATGTCTGGCGGTAACCAGACCGTGGGACTGAGTTTGAGGGATCCGTTTGCCGCTATACCGTATGTATCGTTCATGTTTTCTTCGTAAAAGTTAGGACAATCGAGTCCAACCCGCACACCGTATTCTGAGGGATAAGAAACGCAAGTTTAAACAATGCAAGAGAATAACAGAGGAAGCGGAGAATTCGCTTCTTACACGGGTCGTTACGTTTAGCATTAGTTTACGTTAGTATCAATTCGTTGATACGTTGGTTATTCTTTCCGATACAAGATACCGAAATAAGGTTACTTGGTTCGGGACGAGCGACTTTCGT